>CAUYON010047566.1:0-10985 GCA_963573935.1 Arctocebus calabarensis
AGTATCAACGTCTTTATATAGTGATCAAGAAAATGCCATGAAGGCTATCTGTAACAGTACGATCAAAACATTTCTGAATGTATATGAATCGTGCCCTATGATTGCACCAATGTACAGAATTATGATTCAATAAAATTATAAAAAATAAAAAAAGAAAAAATTTTCTAATCAGCATGATCTTCCACTTATGTGAAAGCTATTCAGAATCAAAATAGAGTGTGTTAAGAAAATAAAAACTTGGGCGGCGCCTGTGGCTCAGCAAGTAGGGTGCCAGCCCCATATACCGAGGGTGGTGGGTTCAAACCCAGCCCCGGCCAAACTGCATCAAAAAATAGCTGGGCGTTATGGCAGGCACCTGTAGTCTCAGCTACTTGGGAGGCTGAGGCAAGATAATCACCTAAGCCCAGAAGCTGGAGGTTGCTGTGAGCTGTGACTGCACAGCACTCTATCAAGGGTGACAAAGTGAGACTCTGTCTCTACAAAAAAAAAAATAATAATAAAAACCCCAAACCCTTAGAAATGGAGCCCAGGAAAGCCACGGTCCTAATCTAGGGGTGGGGAACCTATTGCTTCTTGGCTTTTTGGCTAAGATCAAGTATAGAAGTGGGAACCTGTGGCCTTCTAGGTCCTTAAGTGCAGCCTTTTGACTGAATCTAATTTTTACAGAACAAGTCCTTTTATTTGTATTAATACTTTTTTATATTCATATTTTATTTTTAAAATTAATGTAGTTAAAATACCAAAGAGTAAAACAGTTTCAACAAAATAAACCTCCCAGACTGACTGGAACAATTAGAACATTAGAAAGGAATAAGGGCTAAATTGATGTAAGGATAAGGGCTAATAATCATGATGCTATGCTCATGTTTATTGACAGTTCTACTTTCCCCAGCCTGACTAGTGCCCCTACTGCAAGAAGCTGGTTGGCAAGAGTTTATGGGGGTCAAATACACCAGTCTACTATCAGCTTTTGACAGCAATCCACTATGATTGAAGTGGAATCTGTGAATATGTACAAAGCTCAACAGTATTTCTTAATTCTGTCTGGTCAATAGTCCATATCTTGTCAAAGAAGCCCAAGAGAATTCTCAAGAAAGAAAGCATTTTTTCAATGAGGATTTGGAATTGTAATTATCTTGTTTCTGCTAAGATAAGAGGACTTGCTTGCTTTGTGATTCTGTAGTATCAACATTAAAGAAATTCAGTCCTGGCTTGGCACCTGTAGCTCAAGCACCTAGGGTGCCAGCCACATACACTGGAGCTGGAGAGTCCAAATCCAGCCCAGGCCTGCCAAACAACAATGACAACTACAACCAAAAAAAAAGCTGGACATTGTGGCAGATGCCTGTAGTCCTAGCTACTTGGGAGGCTGAGGCATCAGAATCGCTTAAGCCCAAGAGTTAGAGGTTGCTATGAGCTGCGACGCCTGGCACTCTACTCAGGGCGACAGCTTGAGACTCTTGTCTCAAAAAAAAAAAAAAAAAAAGAAATTCAGTCCTCATCAATTCAGGCTTCATCAACATTTTAACACTCACAAGGATCACAAATATTTTAAATTAGAAGAAACACAAAAGGCTGTCCTGCAGAAAATAAAAGATCAAAAGCAAAGACAATCCTTTCAAGCAGAAATAAGACCTGAAAATAATGCCACTGCGACAAATTATAAAGTGGCTTATATACTCCGGGAAAAAGGGAAGCCATTCAGTGATGTAGAAATAATAAAAGAATGTACTATCAAAGTTGTAGCGTGGTTAGACCCAGATAGTGTTTCAAAGTATAAACTGCCTCCTTCATCAGGGAGAAACGTAACTGATCAGCAGCATAAATTAGCCTTCAGCTTAACAAAACAACTTCATGCAATACTTCTAAAGGAAAATGCTATTCAATCACTTTGGATGAATCAACTGATACTACTGATTTACTGGTTTTGTACTCTTTTGGTCATAACAGAAGATTTTCTTTCTATGAAGACCTACTCACTTTGGGTACTCTTGCGAACAAAACATGGGGAATTGATATTTTCAACTTTCAAGATAAATGTCATCAAAGTGGACTGAATTTGGTAAGTTTAGTGAGTGTATGTACAGATGGTGTACATTCTAAGAAGGGAAAACATTAAGGGTTTCTTGCACAAATAAAAAAAGTATTAACAGATCCAGATGTTCTCATTTCTTTTCATTATCTTACATCATCAAAATCTCTGTGCTAAAGGTACTATTTTATATGACACTTTGCAATAAATTATACATAATATTAACTGTTCGTGTACATGTAACATAGCATCATCAGTTTTGTAACATGCTGAATGTAGAATAATGAGGTATTCAGTGTGGATTTGCTATATCATTCTAAGTGTGTTGGCTATCATCGGGACAGGTGTTAGCCAAAATTTTATCTCAGAACAAAGAGTTAATTTTTTTTTTTTATTTTGAGACAGAGTCTTGCTATGTTGCCCTTGGTAGAGTGCCGTGGGGTTACAGCTCACAGCAACCTCAAACTCTTGGGCTTAAGTGATTCTCTTGCCTCAGCCCCCAGAAGTAGCTGAGACTACAGGCGCCCACCACAACACCTAGCTATTTTTTGGTTGCAGTTGTCATTTTTGTTTAGCAGGCCCAGGTCGGGTTTGAACCTGTCAGCCTTAGTGCAGCTGGCACCGTAACCATCGTGCTACAGGCACTGAGCCAGATAGTTAAATTTTATGACCTTTTCAGCAATGCAAATTATTGAAGGAAGATTTCTAGAGGTATGCAGCATTTGTATATTAGTGATTCACTGACTTTGAGAATCACGATATCACAAAGTAATATTTCAGACTCACCTAGTTGATACCACCAAGGCACCTAAAGAACTATCAGTGTGATTGAGCTCTTTAAATGACATCTTAAAGTCACTGTTTATGTTAAGAAAGATTCAGTCAGGCTCGGCGCTTGCAGCTCAGTGGCTAGGGTGCCAGCCACATACACCGGAGCTGGCAGGTTTAAATACAGCCCAGGCCTGTCAAACAACGATGACAACTACAACCAAAAAAATAAATAAATAAATAAATAAACTAAATAGCTGGGCATTGTGGCAGCACCTGTGGTCCCAGCTACTTGGGAGGCTGAGGCAAGAGAATTGCTTAAGCCCAAGAGTTTGAGATTGCTATGAGCTGTGATGCCAAGGGACTCTACCCAAGGCAACATAGACTCTACCTCAAAAAAAGAGAAAGATTCAGTCAATACATGGAAAAATGCAGTAGAATACTCACACCCTTGGCAACATGCTCCAAAAAAAATGCTTTCTTGCTTTTCAACCACTTAACTCTGAAAATCTTCATTCTTCTAACCCAAATCAAGATGCCCTACGGTCACAAATGACTGATTCCCATCAAGGAGGATCAACTCAAACTTTGGACCTCCATGCTATTATAACCAAACACTCAAATGCTTTTCAACAAAAACCATTAAAAGGTTAGCTTTAAAATTAACGAACAGATTTTTAGAAATTATTAAGTATATGGTGGTTAAATTTTTATAAAATTTTTAAGTACATTTTTAAGTATATAATTTAAGTTATTTGAATGTGACCTTATTTGATGACACCTAAATTAATGCAGTCTTCCAACATGAAAAGGTTCCCCACCCCTGTCCTAGTTCATTTGTGTTGCTATAAAAGACTGCCTGAAGTTTTGGCAATTTATAAAGAAAAGAAGCTTATTTGGCTCACAGTTCTGTAGATTGTTTAAGAACCATGGTAGTCCCCCAAGCTGCTTTCACTCATGGCAGGAGGGAAGCAGGTACTGGTGTACATGGAGATCACATGGCCAGGAAGGAGGGAGGAGAGATGGGGTGGAGGTGTCAGGTTCTTTTTAACATCTGGCTTTCAGCAGAACAAGCTCAAGAACTAACAGAGTGAGAATTCACTTACTACCATGAGGGTGAGGATGGCACCAAGCCATTCATGAGGAAGCTGCCCCATGATCAAAATACTTCCCATGAAACTCCACCTCCAACTTTGGGGATCAAATTTCAGTGTGGGGGTTGAAGGGTCAAATATCCAAACTACAGTAGCCGTGAAAGGACAGTTCTCATGCACGAAGGCCAGATAACAAACACTATCACAAAAGATTCTACAAAAGCCACACAAAAGCTTTGCACAAAAGCTATCATGACCTTACACACAAAAATACTTCTGTGACGACTTCTGCCCACTAACTGCCTGTTCAACCTTGAACTGACACTGCCTTTGTTATGGTTTTTTTTTTTTTTAACGTGTTTTATTATTCTTCATTACATTATTCCCCCCACCCCCCACTGGTAGGACAGAATTTATTTACAGAAAAGAATACAGAAAACACTAAAGCTCCTGGTAGAGGGAGAGAATTCTAGTGGGGAGAGAGAAGCTCTCTCCGTTTCTCTCCCGGTCTTTCCCCATCTCCTCCTTTAGGCCTTTAGTCTCAGGGTATTTATTGGTGTAATGGTTCCTTGGCCAGGAAACAAATGAATACAGTCCCTTCCCCCGGGGGCAAGGAGAATTCAAGTGGGGAGAGAGAAGCTCTCTCAGTTTCTCTCCCAGTCTTTCCCCATCTCCTCCTTTAGGCCTTTAGTCTCAGGGTATATATAGGTGTATGGGTTCCTTGGCCAGGAAACAAATGAATACAGTCCCTTCCCCCGGGGGCAAGGTGAATGTATCAATGAATGGATACAGTCCATCATGGAATTGAGGCCTAGGAAATTCACAAGAAATTGACCTAGGCATAGGAGATGGGGGTTCCACATTTAGTCCTAAGTGTAAAGTGAAGGAGACACCAAGGCACAGGTGTCTCCTCGGGATATCTCTTATGTTCATTTGGTTTACATAGTCCTGCATCTAATCTTTTACAGAAAAAAAAATCAAAGCCTTTAGCTTCATCTCTTCTTCCTACTATCCTTCACCTTTGCACTGCAAACACTGTTTGAATACTATTAAATGGGTCAGTCCTGGGTTGGTACAGATTACAGAACTCACGAGTGATTTAGCCACAAGTGCGTTTTTCTGAGCATTCCTTTCACACTACTTGTCTCCCATTCATTCTGCTCCCTACTCTTCAGAACACTAAAGTAGGGCTATTGGTGTCCGGGTTTCCATAGAACAATGTCGTTCAGATGAGCTTTAAGCGGCTCACAAATGAAGTTACCATTGCATTTTCCTCAATGAGTTGACTTGTTCTAACTTACTCAGGCCCCAGGCAACCACAGTTCCTAAGCACATTATTTTGGATTCTGTTCTCTGTTTCACTTCCAGGGAGTAGCATTTCCACTCTTTAAAACAGCAATTGCTCCCCAAGCCAAGCCAAGCCAAGCCAGACAGGAGCTGTTAATGGCTCTGTTCTGTTTTCTCACAGTATTGTTAGGGCAGCAACAACAGTCATACAACGCAGCCCCCTATGTGGAGTGCCAGGGCCTTAAGTATGGACTCAGGCTTCTCCGATTTTATTGTGCATGAAAATCATCTGGGGATCTTGTCAAAATGCAGATTCTGATTTACTAGGCCTAGAGTGGGCCCTGAGATTGTACATTCCTAACATGCTCCCAGGGCTGCCAGTGCTACTGGCTACACAAAGCGCGCTTTGAATAGCAAAGGAGATCATCGCTAAGAAAACTCCTGTGTCCAGGCTCCTACAATTCTGTGTGGCCATGAACACTAACAGCCGGCACGATAAGCAAGTGCAGGTTCTCTCTAGGACCTCTGTTCAAAGACTCCAGAAGTCATAATACCAATTGCAGAAATTTTTCTAAATGAGAGGATTTAGAAATTAAGTTTGGGAGTCTATCCCCAAACCAGTTTAGTATCTTGAAATAAAGCAATCAGTGAATCAAAGTGACTATCTCCTAGTTTTTTTCAAATGCATATGTAGCTATTTTGTTCCCAGAATATCTCTACAAATGGGCCCCCCACCCCATCCCCCAGCTGGGTCTAAAAGAGTGCTGAGTGCAAAATGCATTTTAAGATTATTCAGGATCTGGTTACAAAGCTGCTATTTTTAAATCCTTATGCAGGGGAAAATTTTGCTAAATAAATATTTACTATGCAATTTATCTGTTCTATAAATACTAATGCTCCCATGGGAGGTTTGCTTAAAGTGGGACCTATCTCTTTTATATCATATCTTATAAGTAGGATGAAAATAATTTACATTTATGGCAAACATAACATTTGCAGATTCTTCCATTACCCCAGTATGATTCCAAGTATGTTTGCTGCCATGTATTTGATGCTGATGCTCAACTCCGTGGTGTAGGTACCTTCTAAAAAAGATGACAAAGTATGCAGCATCGAAGTCAGAAGGAAGTCTATATGTGATCTTCATTTATATGTGTGCCTTTTCTATGCCCCTTGATTATAGGTGGATAATTTTATGCCCTACTGAGTTCTACATGCATCTATGCGTCAAATGCTGTGCCAGCTGCTGGCAGCTCGAGTGAGGGCAGAGATGAGTAATATTGGCCATCCTAGCCAGTCTCCACTGAGTGGGAGGGACACAGACACCTGATGATGTATTTACAACAGAACGTGATTAGAATCGAGGTATTTACAAACTACAATACAGAGCAGGGGCAGGATCGAATCACTGCCTGAATGGTCCTGTTAGTCTCTGTGTCGTAAAGAAATGACCCTCATATAGTCTAAATTTAAGTGTGCATGCCTAGGTAACTTTAGCACGTTTTGGAATTTAATTTACAGTAATGACAGAAGAAAGTGAATGGTCTTCCATGGCAGACCACATGCTTGACATACCAAGTGTCATTTAATCCTGAGGATTAGAAATCTTGGACTTGAACCTACCTTTGTCTCACATTGAGGTCCAAGTGAGTCTTAAGAAAGTCTCAACTCTTTATAGAATTGGCTCATTTATTTTCAAGTAACTAAGTAATTATAATAAACAGCAACAGCAGCTAATGCTAATATAGTTCTTTTACGTGGCAGGCACTCACTGTTCTAGGCATTTTACATATGTTAACTCATTTGATTTTCATAGCAACCCTATGAGATATTATCTCCATATTATGGCTGAGAAAACAGGCAAAGGCAAGTTAAATTGTTTCTTTGGAGTCACACAGATAATATGTGGCAAAATTAGAAGTTGTATCTGGGAAATCTGGTCCTGGCGCCACTTTGCTGCTCCAAGTGTGGTGTGTTGACCACCACTTTGCTTAGAATTTAGAGTGTCAGGCCCTGCGCTGGACCTCAATTCAGAATTAGCATTTTTACCAAAATTCCCTGGTGGTTTGTATGAGCACTAAAACTTAAGCACCGTTTGAAACTGTCACAATATGCTACGTCTTTCTCACTCAACATTCACTTTGGTCAAAACCCTGATCCTGAAAGATTTCTACAATACCCCAAGCCATCTTGGACACCACCCTTGTGGGTACCCGACTTACCTCAGTTTCACCCACATTGACCCGAGTCAAAGGTAGGTCTTTTCTACAACAGATCTGCTGGCATCAGACATCTCAGCTTCTGTATTGAGGACCAAGGGAGTCAGGAGAGGTGTCACTTCACTAACTTTGTAGCCTTCTGTTTTTTCTCTTGTGCTTTGTCTAACATCATCCATTCATTTCCATCCAGTCATTTATTCTCTCCCTTTTCCTTCTCCTCTTTGGAGTAACGACCAAAACCTCTCCTCGGATCCAGCAAAATAGTTCCCCTCTCACCCAGAACCCTTGGAGATTTATGTTTCTGCCTCTAGGCACACCGGTCAAGGCATCATTTCCAAATAAACACGTTCCCTTCCTGAGTTGCTAGTTGTTACCAGATATCACTTGCCTGTCTTGTTAACAGTTCAACTTTGTCTGTCTAACCTGTCTTTTATTGTGAAATATAATCCACATACAGAAAACTGCATCCATGTTCACTTTGTGCCTTCAACTTTCACTCTCTTTAAATGTTAGTGGAGAAAATAGTTACTTTTCATTAACATAGTAAATAACAGTATGAACCATTTAGTCAAGTGGCCATGATCTGTAGTCCATGGATCCAAGAAATAAGTGAACCGAGGCCAAGCTTCAACTAGAACACCGAATTCCACGCAGCCAACCTGTTGGTTGCTAAATGGGAGATGCTGGATTTCTTACTCTTGACTGCCAGAAAATCAAGTAGGTAAACACCCTTATAATAAGCATATTCTAGAGTCTACCTTGCTGCAAAATATGTGTTATACTGTTTAATATTAAATGGGAAATGCACAATGTCTATCATCGTGTTTGGGATTAATGGGAACATCTACATAAGATGAATGAAACGGATGATTTCAGCAAGCTCCTTTTTAGGCAGGGTCTATCTCCTCAGACTTTACATTGAACTCCTGCTTCCTGCTTCTAGCTGGGTCTTACATCCTTTTACAGACCATAATAAAAAGCAGTGGCAGAGAAAGAAACTAAATATGTAGTCTGGCAGATGAACTTACTATTTGTTAATCACTGTCATAAAAGGTCACTGTGAGGAAAAGCTTAATCTTACTATATGGTGGTTTCTAGATGAAGTGAGATAGGCTGTTTATCCCCACTGTTAACATTGGTCTCCAATGGCTGGCAGGATGCCTGCCATATTAAACGCTTCTTCTCAAACGAAAAACAGCACTGAAAAAAGTGCTGGGTCCACTCTCAGTTATTCGCAAATGGTTTTTAAAAAATGAAAGAACTTACTGCTGTCTTTTTTCTTTTTGTATGACTCATTCTTCTATGCCGTTGCTGTTATCTTTTGATGATCAGTCTAAATATAATTATCCTTGCTAGATTTTCCTGATTGATTAAATCTATGTTAGTGTGCTAAACGTTTGAAGTAGAAGTTAAGAATGTTCAGACGTGTTAAGCAATAATACAGAAATGAAACTACCCATTGCCACAATGACAACAGAAACAACAAAACCGGCTACGTGTTGGAAGTAAGTTTTAAGACTGATTATCCTCCCTCTCCCATCTCCTCTTTGATTAAAGTCCAATTCTACTTATTCTTCTAAGCTTATTCTTCTACAATTTCCAATCCCCTCAACAGAAGTTTCATAAGTCACTGTAATCCACTTATCATCTTTTCCTGTTAACATTTTGAATATACATCTGTCCCATTCATTTAGAGTTGCCAAAAGTCTATGTATCAGTAAATAATTAATTTATTGTATACCTTTTTGTGTATATGTATCTTGACTCCCCAAATAATTTTAAGTTTTTTTTGACATTATGAATTATATTTATTTTTACTTTTTTAATTAAATCATAGCTCTGTACATTAATGCAATCTTGGGGTACAGTGTGTTGGTTTCATATACAATCTGAAATATTTTCATCAAACTGGTTAACATAGCCTCCATAGCATTTTCTTGGTTATTGTGTAAAGACCTTTATATTCTGCATTCAGTAAGTTTCACCTGTGCCCTTCTAAGATGTACCGTAGGTGTGGTCTTAAGGGAAGTATGATTGGCTGTAGTTTTTACTCCTCCCATCGGCATAGCATGGTGTTTTGTGTAGAGAAAAGCTTAGTATTTATTTGTAACATGTTTCTCCAAATGGAGTTGGTAACTAACTGTTCCATATATTATTAACAAGAAGCACAATCCCAAATCATAAATTGTTGGACCTTGGTACGGTCTCCTCACATTTCTAGACGAAGCTGTCTAATCACTAAGGAGGTCTCCTTAAATGGCTGCTGTGGAGAATGTTCATAAAAGAACTCAAAAAAATACTGGAATCAACGAATGTGAAAAATTGTGTTTACAATAAAGTAGGTCATTAGGCCATTGTGTAAGAGATGAACATGTTTTGATGATTTACTTTGTTCATATGAGTAAATGCTCAGGGACCACCCCAATTCTCCCACTTCTAATGGGTATATTTAAGAAGGCAAAATTTGAATTTTGTTTCTAATTCAACCAAAGACTTGCTGTAAGACTGTTGGCATTTCCTAATGGCAAGGGCTTAAAACGTTAATCTGTAGACAATGGAACAGACTAGACAGGCTCTAATCAAATCCTAACTGACACCTTTAAATGGATTAAAATGTAAAACTGGGGGCTGGGCACGGTGCTTCATGCCTATAATCATTGCACTCTGGGAGGCTGGACTGCCTGAGCTCAGGAGTTTAAGATCTGCCTGAGCAAGAGTGAGATCCCATTTCTAAAAAGTAGCCAAGCATTGTGGCTGCCACCTATAGTCTAGCTACTTGGGAGGCTGAGGCAAGGGGATCACTTTAGCCCAAGAGTTTGAGTTTGCTTTGAGCTATGATGCCATGGCACTCTACCCAGGGTGACAGAGTGAGACTCTGTCACACACACACACACACACACACACACACACACACACACACACACAAAGTAAAACTGTAGGGGAAAGGAGCTTATATCTTAGTGAATAGAGACTACCAACAAAAGAAGGAAATTACAATGTCTGAAAAGTGCTATGGTAAAAAGAAAGAGCAAAGAATGGGAATCAAGACTGCCAACGCTGCCTGTGTTGGGTGACTGGAGTATTAGATACAGTGGTCAGAGTAGACCTCAATGACAGGATAACGTTCAAACCAAGTCTTGTAACAAGTGAAGGAGCATGCCCAGTAGGTATCTGGGAGTGTTCTAGGCAGAGGAAATAGCTATCTACTGCTAGAGAAAAGACACATGTGAAATTGGAAAAACATATTTGCAACCCATGAGAAGGGCAAAGAGACAATATCCTCAATAGAGGACAAAAAGAGTTCTTGAAATCAGTTTTTTAAAAAACTTTGTTTCTAAGGGCCTTCACTTAAGAAAAATTTAAAAATAGGAAACATTTCACACGTTCAAAGAGTGCATAAAACAACATTGGCAACACCCAGGTACCCATCATTCAGGTTTTCAGTATGTGATTCATCTCTCTATAAGGCAGTGGTTGTCAATCTTTCTAATGCCACAGCCTTTTAATACAGTTCCCGTGGTCATGACCCACAAGTAGAGAACTGCTGGGTTAGGGTGTCCAGTACAAGCAAAAACAGATGAAAAC
>CAUYON010047570.1:0-31767 GCA_963573935.1 Arctocebus calabarensis
CCTTTGTACTAACCTGGATGGAAGTGGAACACATTATTCTTAGTAAAGCATCTCAAGAATGGAGAAGCATGAATCCCATGTACTCAAGTTTGATATGAGGACAATTAATGACAATTATTGACATGGTGGGGGTGAAGGAAGAGGAGAACAGAGAGAGGAAGAATGAGGGAGGGGTGGGGAAAGGAAGAGCAGAGAGAGGGAAGGAGCGAGGGGGGTGGGGTCGTGGGGTCTTGGTGTGTGCCACACCTTCTGGGGGCAAAACACGATTGTAAGAGGGTCTTTACCCAACAAATGCAACCAGTGTAACATGGTTTCTTGTACCCTCAATGAATCCCCAACAATAAAAAAAAAAAAAAAAAAAAGAAGGAACGAAGATAAATACATTCAGAAAAGAAATCAGACGATTACAGCATTGTATTTTCTTACCTACTTAAACAGGAGCGGTCGGACATCATGGAGACAACTTAGTGGAAAGGATCATTTCAGTGTTGCCTCAGCTTCCAGGCCACACCAACGATGTGATGGTCAGCATGGTAGAGCTGACCGCTCTGCAGGCGGAGGCCGAGGAGCACGGTGTGGTTGTCCCGGGCTGTCTGGCACACTCCAAGTAAGACAGTTTCTCCTCCTATCATTCTCCCTCTTCCCCTTTCTTTCTCTCCTAGACTGAGTGTTCCTGTAGACAGGGAGCCCAGAAGGGTTGATCTTGTTGAAAAATTAATAGTGGGTAGCGCTTAGGAAAGATAACCATACCCATTTAAAAAATGACAATAAGCCAAAAAGTATGGAATTTTATAGAAGAGGGAATATAAGCATTTCCCCCAAATCAGGTGAGTCAGTTTATGCATCTCCGTTTCAGAGTTGGTTTCACGCGGAATTAAGGCTTGTCTTCCTCATTCTTTTTCCCAGCTGACTTTCTTGTATGACTAAAAAGCAACCCACATAGCTATGAAAAAATTTCATCTCTTTATATGTAAATGATATGCTCTGGGAAGAAGTTCTTATTTCTGAGTGTGCTTTTTCACATGCTTAGAAAACTCAAAGAAAGAAAAAAGTGCACTGTAAACGATGCAGGCTTTCGAAAATAAAAGAACATTTCTGCAGAAACAACACTAGAAACACTTGTCACCTGGTTGCCTTTGTCTTGCATCAGCAGTTTTTATGAGAATTATTTTTATTTGAAAAGAAAGTATTAGAAGGGGAGAAAGTGATTAAGAGTATTGTTTCTCTTATCTTCATGTTTTGGGTTTTTAAATAAAATAGGATCTTTCAGCATAATAGTTTCAAATCTTCATAGTAAAGATGTAATGTATATAATGTAATGTATATATTCAGAATTTTCTACCATATTTGGAATTAATTTGCAGCTCCTGAAGTTTCCAGCTTTTTTGTAGATTAATAACATGTCGGTGCCTACTATATATGGATCAATATGGGAAGAAAATGAAAAGTTACAGACCTTGTCTTTTAAAAATTTTTTTTCTTTAATTTTTTGGAGACAGAGTCTCACTTTGTCACCCTGGGTAGAGTGCTATGGCATCATAGCTCACAGCAACCTCAAACTCTACGGCTCAAGCAATTCTCTTGCCTTAGCCTCCCAAGTAACTGGGAATACAGGTGCCCACCACAATGCCTGGCTATTTTTTTTTTTTTTTGGTTTGTTTGTTTAGCAGGCCCAGGCCGGGTTGTAACCCACGAGCCCCCAAGCATTGGCCTGGCCCCCCAAACACTTATCTACTGGGACCTTTTTATTTTTTTTTTTTTTTTTTTTTTTTGATACAGGGTCTCACTTTGTCACCTTCAGTAGAATACTGCGGCGTTACAGCTCACAACCTCCAACTCTTGGGCTCAAGGGATTCTCTTGTCTCAGCCTCCCAAGTAACTGGGACGACAGGCGCCTGTCACAACGCCTGGCTATTTTTAGAGATGAGGTCTCGCTCTGGCTCAGGCTAGACCTTGTCTTTTTTTGTATGCTTGTACATACAATAAAACTACAGACCTCAGGGCTTGCATCTACACAAATCCAGAAGAAATTGTGATTGGAAATACTTTTAGCTGTTCAGAGGGCAATTCAGGAGTTAATTATTAAGGACTTACTTTGAGTCTTATTCTAAGCTAAGTAATATGAAGGACAGAAGAGAATATAAAATATCATTCCTGCCTCCAAGGAACACTTTTCTTGTTGGGGATTTATACACAGGCACAACAATAGAAATGATATGAAAACAAGGCCAATGTATCGTCAACAAATTGCCATTTCTACAAGTAAAATGTCAGGTAAGAGTGGTCTTCATCGAACAATGTGGGCCTTTCATAAGTGGTAGTGCTTGAATTGATTATGTCTTGAAGATATAGAAAAGAGGTAACGGCTGACAAGAACAAAGGTCTAGAAACAGGAAGGGTCGTTATCTGATGTGCTGGGTCAGTAGAGACACAGGCTCACTGGGCTACTCTGACTATCTGCTCCATTTACATTTTTCAGGACTATGTTCTAGGTGCACCTCCAGGCAGTTCACATTTGGGAAGCCACTTTAAGTTTTACAGTAACATAATGAGGTTATTCCCTCATTTTGCAGATAAGGAAACTGAGGCAAAAAGACATTAAGTAACATAGTAAGTGGTAGAGCTAAAGATGAGTCCAGAATGTCTCAACCTCAGAGCCACCACCTTAACCTCTATGTCTTCTATGCTCAGGGCCAGAGAAAGGAACAGATTTAGAGAAATGATTTAGGGCAGTGCCTGTGGCTCAGTGACTCAGTGAGAAGGGCGCCGGTCCCAAGGGTGGTGGGTTTTCAAACCCGGCCCCGGCCAAACTGCAACAAAAAATAGCTGGGCCTTTAACTAGGCGCCTGTAGTCCCAGCTACTCGGGAGGCTGAGGCAAGACAATCACCTAAGCCCAGGAGTTAGAGGTTGCTGTGAGCTGTGATGCCACCGCACTCTACCAAGGGTGACAAAGTGAGCCTCTGTCTCTACAGAAAAAAAAAAAAGAAGGTAAAAATCCTTCCTAACTGATCCTCTGTAGGGACTCATCTCTCCCTCTCACTTAGGCTGTGTTCATTTCCACATATTTTCTCTGCCTGGTTTTTGTCTTCATGGGTGTCTTTTCTTCTTGTTGGACTGTGGATGAATAGTATAGAATGTGAGCGTTAAGTGCCAGCCAATGATGAAAGTAAATGTTAACGATGATTTCTAGATAGAGCTGAATAAAGAAGAAAATTTTAGTGCAGGTTTGGTGAAATAGTGAAACTGGAAGTCAGGTTAAAAGATAAGAGATAGGTGGTGAGAAAATTTTAAGCAAATAAAGGTCTGAAGCAATAATTGGTGGAAAATTGGTAATTTTTTTCAATTCTTAGAAGATTTAGGGAATTGTGCTGATTAATTTCTCTGCAAAAGAGAAATCAAAATAAATCACAGCTTTTGTAGCATATATTATGTACCGCTGACCACTCTCTCCAGAAACTTTCAATGAAATGACATGAGGATGAAAAGTTAGGCCTAAAATGCAAAACAGATGGGTAGTTGGCAACAACTGTACTGCAATGGAATGATCTTTTAAAAGCAAGTCTCTAGCTATGATAAAAGCTTTAATAGTCCAAATTAATTGTTATATACTTTTGGTAAGAGGCTGTTTATAATTATAGCAATTGAAGCCAATCCTAATGAGAAATTGAGAACTTAGATGTATTATAAAATTGCTATCTAGTCCTCATCCATTGGTCCCTGAATTATGTGGTCATTTTCCACAAGAAAGAGGAAGAAACACCTAGCACAGTGGTGTGTACCTGAGCTTCAGCAACTTGGAAAGCCGAGGTGGAAGAATCGTTGATGCCAGAAGTTCAAGATCAGACCAGCAGCCTAGACAACTTAGCAGGATGTGCCTCTTAAAAAAAAAAAGTGAAGGAGACAGAATCTTTTCTCTTCTTAGATTCTCATCCTGCTGAAGTGGATTTTTATTTTCTGCCCCAGCTCTGCTCTTCTGAACCACTTTCAATTTCTTAAGCAGCTTTCACCTGATGCCCTCTTGGATTTAGTACCTCTGTGCTCAGTGCTCCTGAATTTAGTACCTCTGTGCTCACTGCTCCTGGGATTTAGTACCTCTGTGCTCAGTGCTTCTGGATTTATTACCTCTGTGCTCAGGGCTCCTGGATTTAGTACCTCTGTGCTCAGTGCTCCTGGCTGTGCCTGACCCTGCACCTGTGTTGCTGTTGGTTCTTCTGGGTCAAGTGCCTCTTCTCTAATTGCTCCTCACAGTCCTTGCCATGGAAGCCCACAGGATGGAACCATCCGGCTTTCAGCTTCTCCTCTGACCACATTGCTTTTTCTCTCCCCCTTACTTGCTCCTTCTAGTCGCACGAGCTTCCTTGCTATTCTTCTAAAGGGTGTGCAGGCTCCTCCATCTTCTGCAGTGTCCCACCTGCCCCACATTGCCTTTCTTCTTAGTGAGTCCTTTTCTTTTTCTTAGCACTTTGCATTTCCCTTCCCTATTTCATTTTTTCCTCCACAGCACTTACCACTTTCCGAAATACATCTTCTGCTGTATTTTGGTCTCTCCCTTTTTTAGAGATCTATGGAGAGAGCTGTCCACTAGAGAGTTCCATGAGTTTGAGGGTATTTATCCTTTTATTCACTGTTCTGTCTCCATCACCTAGAATAGTACCTGGTACTCAAGAGATACATGAGGATGGATGCTGCCAAGGCAGGGTCTGGGAGTGAAGTGAGGCTACTTGACTAAGATGGGGGAAGCCACGTAGCAGACAGGGATCTCTGCACCCTACTTGTTGAATATTTAAAACATGGTCATTGGTCTGTCACAGTGGCTCACACCTGTAATTTTTGCACTCTGGGAGGCCAAAGCTGGCGGATTGCTTGAGCTTAGAAGTTCAAGACCAGCCTGAGCTAGAGTGAGACCCCATCTCTACTAACATAGAAAAAGTAGTTGGGTATCGTGGTGGGTACCTGTAGTCCCAGCTACTCTGGAGGCTGAGACAGGATGATTCCTTGAGCTCAGGAGTTTGAAGTTGCTGTGAGCTGTGATGATGCCACCATTCTACTCTAGCCCTGGAGATAGAGTGAGACCTGGTCTCAAAAGCAAATAAACATCTTGGTGTGTGCCATACCTTTGGTGGCAAAACACGATTGTAAGAGGGACGTTACCTAACAAATGCAATCAGTGTAACATGGTTTCTTGTACCCTCAATGACTCCCCAACAATAAAAAATAAAAGGAAACCAAACAAACAAACAAACAAACAAACAAACAAAACAAAACAAAACCACTCTGGGAGGCTGAGGTGGGAGATTGCTTGAGCTCAGGAGTTTGAGACCAGTGTGAGCAAGAGTGATCTCATCTCTAAAACTAGCCAGGTGTTGTAGAGTCCCAGTTACTCAAGAGGCCAAGGCAGGAGGATCATTTGAGCCCAAGAGTGCACTCTACTGAAGGTGACAAAATGAGACTGTCTAAAAAAAAAAAAAAAAAACAAGGTCATCAAGTTACCACAATATGAGTATTTGCAAAAAAAGGGGAAACTATATGTTCACATTTCCTGTTGATGTATTAAATTTTATCTGGAGAATGTGTAAGATATTGATAATGCTATCTGCCTCTGTAGAGGTGTGCTGGGTAACTGAAGAAATAATGAAAAGTCACAAAATGAGGACAGAGGAAGGAGGGAGTTGTTCTACTCTATATATCAGTATGTGTGTTTTGAATTGTCACTTAGGTATATCTTCTATTAAAAATGAATAGGAATTATATTAAATAAAAACATTTCTTTCTAAACCTAGCTTAGGGAAGGATTTTTGCTTCTAGAAAAGAAAGTTGCTGTCTCTTACTTTGGAACCTCCAGAAATTTTCTGTCCCTTATATCATCTTCCATGTACAATGAACTATTCCTCCTTTTAAAACGTCTATTAAAATGCCATACCCTAGACTGTAGTTGTTATATGTCTGTCTTCTCTACCATATTGTAAGTTACTTAAGGGGAGTAGCAATGTCTGCCGCTATTAAAAGGTGCTAGTGAATAGAATAAAAAAAAACCATAAGTGACCGAGTTAGATTAACTTTATATTTGAGGCCAAGTATAAAATGATGATACAATTCTCTCAAAAGTTTTATCTACTTCATTTTAGTACTTAAGTCATATCTAGCATTGTAGATTGTTTTTTATATACTACATATACACACATGTGAAGATAAATCTTTCTTCCAAGAAATTCCTAAAGAATGATTGTCCAGGTCAGTGAAAAGGAAGAAAGGTAACACTGAGCATTTGAATTTAGTAAGACGTGCTACGTATTTTAAAATACATTATTACACTTAATTTTAAAAGCAATTCTACAAGTTGCTATTATCCTTTTTTTTTTTAATTCTATAGAAGTTTAGAGAAAGAGACTTAAGCAACTTGCCCAAAGCCAAATTTTCTCTAGGCAATTGAGTCTTCTTTTAAAAAGTTTACTTTTAAATTCCAAGGCATACTGCTTTTCTACTATATCACACCAACTCTGACACATGCTTAGTTGACTGCATTGTCAACCCTAAATGATGAAATTCAGAAAATATGATTAAGTATAGCATTTATTCAAGTGCAAAGCATGCCCACCTGGGAAACACAGAATTTAATGGAATGGGATCAATTTGCCTACATGGAGAAATTAAAGTTTCACTTATATAAGCAGAGACAAAGAAGTATAGCAACATTATAACATTTTTCATATAAGATCAGTAAATATGTTATAATAATTTAGTTGTTTACAGTTAGCTACAAGCATGCCCACATGCTTGTAAAGTCTGTCTTACATGCTATATGACTCAGGACACTTAGCCACGTTTTTCTCAAGACTCAAAATAATTTGAAGTTCCAACAGCTTTAAGTTTGCATTATTTAATTTCATAACATGTAGAAATTAACCAATGAATTCAGAAATTGTGGATATTTGGATTATTAAAAACAGTATTTTAAGTCCAATTTTCTTGTTTGTAGTTGCAGATTTTTTTTTCTAGACTCTAGAGCCATGGAATAGACAAGTACAGCAACACTTTCAACCTAAACAAGGATCAGTCTATTTTGTTGTTGTTAACTTTCACATTGTTAATTAACCTGGTAATGGTGCCTATTAAAAGTCATTAACTAGAGGGGGGCAGAGCAAGATGGCAGACCAGAAGGATCATTCAGCTGAGCTGTCCTAGAATGACTGGGGAAAAAGAGAGAACCCAGTGATTCCTGGCATAGGGATCTCACCCAGAATCATAGCTCAGGGAACACAGCCAGGAGGTGGTGAGCTGGATACAGCTGGATACATACAGCTGGATCCCGAGCACTGGAAATCTGAGGAATTAGGCAAGTGATTGCAACTGGCTGAGATTGGCTGGCCACCCACACAGGTCCAGGAGAAAAAGTCTTTCCAGAGTTTTCAGTAGTTGGACGAAGCTGCATGTTGAGTGAGAAATCCTGGAAGAGTGGGTGGACTTGAACCAGATTTGAATGCTGGTTGGAGTGGACTTGCTATAGGTTTTGTGACTGGTGAGGCAACCATACTGAGCAGGTCTCGGCTACTGGGGAGCTGCTATTGTGGGAAGGTCATGAGAAGGGTTTAGCAGGCTTCTTGAGAGAGGATACCCGAGAAGGGTGAGGTCTGGGAGAACAGGTCCTGTCAAGGAGAGCACAGGGATACACTTGCAGGGTCCTCTCCTTGGTGACTCAGCCCTTAGGAATTTGTAAACTTAACTTCCTGGAACTTGGACATTTTCAAGTTCTGTGAAATCCTGTAGTTTTGTGGGAGCTGGACTAGCATCTCCCACTTGATTCAAACTGGCCAATGAGAAGGGTACCTGTGGGGTAGAACTTTTTGACTGTCCATAAAAAGGGAAAGATCAAGCTAGACAGGCAGTGGGGCCATTTGGAATTTGGCTATGCCGTAAGCTCCCAGCTGGTGAATAAAGTCCTTCCTCTTATAAACGTGGTGTTTGGGTGCTCTTTCTCTCCGTTGGGCCTTGTCTTCCTGCAACATTCTAAAGCACAGCCCATCTTAATTCCACTGGCAGGGATCAGAACTCCACCCTTGGGACAGGCTGAGGGACTGCTGCACCCCATGGGAACTGGAGTCAGGGAGCACTGTGAGACCTGCCCCTGAAAGATTCTTATGAGCTTGACGGTCCCAACCTAGTAAGGCCTGAATGCTGAGGAAACAATTAGGTGATCACTGAAGGCACCTAAGCCTGGAATAAGTGTTGTGACTCAGTGCAAGGAAGGGAAGTGAACCAGAGTGGAATTGACAGGGATTGAGAAAAACACAGCACAAGAGAAGACACAGAAACAAACACAGAAACAAAAGATGGGATCAGGAGGTCTGACTGAGTTGATGGCTGTAGCCAGCCCCAAAGCACAAAGTCAGCTTTATTTTGTAGTATATTAACAGGGTTCTCCACAGGGAACTAGCATAAACAAAAGACATATTTTTGGTCTTACAGTATGATTGGAAAATGTAAATGACTTGAATAAAGACAAATCATCTTATTACTGGTTTCTACATAACAAATGATAAGAAGTAAGAAGGGGAAGATCACAAGGATTTCTGCATAGTTAACTAGACAAAGTAGAATTATGTGACTGAGTGGATTCTACTTAACTTCGTTAATATATGACAAGAAGTAAGAAGGGAAAGAGCACAAGGATCTCTGCATAGTTCTTAAAAATTAACTAGACAAAGAGCTACATGACTTATGGCAGAGGGAGTGTGAAGAAAGAAATATGGTTGTTTGGGAATGGAGGACAAGCAGTTAGGCATTCATTCCCTGAATGTTCCCAAGGCTGTGGGGGTCCTGCCACCTTATGGTCTGCTCTCCACAAATAAGGACCATAGAAGTTGCTAGTTATGCTCTCTGTCTCTTAGAAAAACCACACCCCCACCTGATGTCCCGGAGACATATTGCAACATCATCAAGAGCAAAGACTTCTGTTTGAAACAAAGGAGGCAGTGAGAATGAAAAAGGAAAAGGGGCTCAGCACTTGCAGCACAGTGGTTACAGCATCAGCCACATACATTGAGGCTGGCGGGTTTGAACCCAGCCCAGGCCAGCAAACCAACAATGACAACTGCAACAGAAAAATACATGGGTGTTGTGGTGGGCACCTGTAGTCCCAGCTACTTGGGAGGCTGAGGCAAGAGAATTGCTTAAGCCCAACAGTTGGAGGTTGCTGTGAGCTGTGACACCACAACTACCTAGGGCGACATAGTGCAACTCTATCTCAAAAAAAAAAAAAGGAAAGAGGAAAGGGAAGTAAACAAGAGGAAAGATCACATGAGGAGGAACCAAAATAAAAATTCAGGCAACATGGAAGACTAAAACAGAGGAACTCCCCAGAGGGAGCATGAGGCACCTACTGCAGAAGACTCCACCTATAAAGAATTAATGAAATTGATAGAAAGGGAATTTAAAAATGGATGACAAAGACAATAAAAAGAATAGATGATAAAGACAATAAAAAGAAAATAAAATGGACGATAAAGACAATAAATCGGAACCAAAAGTCTAATGAGAGATATGTAGAGTACAGAAAGAATATGGCAGAACCTAAGGAAATGAAGGAAACAATCAGGGAATATAACAATGCAGTAGAAAGTATCAAAAGTAAGTCAGATCATAGAGAAGAAAGAACCTCAGAGCTAGAGGATAAAGTTTTTGAGTTAACCCAGATAGTTGAAGAGGCACAAAAGAAGAGAAAGAAAGCAGAAGAGGCGCTTAGAGAAATATGAGCCTCCATGAAGCATTCAAATATACAAATAATAGGCATTCCTGAAGGGGAAGAAGATTGTCCCAAAGGATTAGAAGTCCCATGGGAGACTATCATAAATGAAAACTTCCCAAGTTTTACTAAAGACCTGGACACACTCTTTTCAGATGGATATGGAACCCTAGATCATGTCAACTTAAACAGAGCCTCTCCAAGACACAATGTAATGAACCTGTCCAAAGTCAAGATGAAAGAAAAAATTCTGCAAGCAGACAGGAGTAAGCACCAACTGACCTACAGAGGCAGAGCCGCTATGAATACAGCAGACTTCAATTGAAACCTTCCAAGCCAGAAGAGCTTGGCTCTTAAGCATTCTTTTTTAATTTTTTTTTTTAGACACAGAGTTTCACTTTGTTGCTCTCGGTGGAGTGCTATGGCGTCACAGTTCACAGCAACCTCCAGCTCCCAGGCTTAGGTGATTCTCTTGCCTCAGTCTCCCAAGTAGCTGGGACCACAGGTACTTGCCACAGTGCCTGGCTATTTTTTGTTGCAGCTTGGCTGGGACTGTGTTAGAACCTGCCACCCTCAGTATATGGAGCCAACGCCCCACTCACTGAGCCATAGGCACTGCTCAGCTCTTAAACATTCTTTTTTTTTTTTTAGAGACAGAGTCTCACTTGATCACCCTTTGTAGAGTGCTGTGGCATCACACAGCTCACAGCAACTTCCAACTCTTGGGCTTAGGCTATTCTCTTGCCTCAGCCTCCCGAGTAGCTGTGACTACAGGTACCCGCCACAATGCCCAGCTGTTTTTTGTTTCTGCATTTCATCCGGGGTTAGCCTCCCTTGGTATATGGGCTGGCACCCTACTCGCTGAGCCACAGGTGCCGCCCCTCTTAAACATTCTTAAAGAAGACATTTTTCAGCCCAGAATTCTGATTAAATTCTGATAAAATCCTGTGAAACTAAGCTTCAAAATTGATGGAGAAATCAAATCTTTTGTGGATATACAAGCACTGAGGAAATTAGCCACAACAACACCAGCTCTACAGGAAATACTTAGACATATCCTAAACACTAACCACCACAAAGGACCACCAGCAAAGTAAACACCCAGAAGCTAAAGGTCAAAACCTAGCTAGTCCAGTGATGCAAAGGATAAAACAACACAGTGGATTTTCATAAAATAAGTTGAATAAAACTACACCACACTGAACAATTCTGTCAATAAATGTCAATGCACTGAATTAGCCACTGAAGAGGCACAGGCTGGCTGTTAGGAGAAAAATCCCAAGGCATCCATAAGCTATTTCCAGGAGACACACCTAGCCTTGAAGGGCAAGTCAAGACTCAGGGTTAAGGGATGGACAACAGTATTTCAAGCAAATGGAAATGAGCAGAAAGGAGGGGTTGCAATCTTATTTTCAGATACAAGTGGATTTAAAGCAACTAAAGTTCAAACAGGCAAAGATAGACACGTTATACTACAAGAAGAAGACATTTCAAATTTAAATATTTATGCACCCAACTTAATGCTGCCAAATTTATGAAACAGACCTTGATGGGTCTGAACAATATGATATCCCATAACACCATAATAGTTGGGGACTTTTACAACCCTGTGACAGTACTGGAGAGGTCCGGTAGATAGAAACTAAACAAAGATACAAAGGACTTAAATGTGACCCTAGAACAAATGAGATTAATAGACTTGTACAGAACACACCATCCCAAAGCTAAGGAACATACATTTTTCTTGTCAGCCCATAGTACATACTCCAAAATTGACCACATCCTAGGATACAAATCAAATCTCAGCAAAATTAAAAGAATAGAAATCATGCCTTGTATCTTCTCAAACCACAAGGCAATAAAGGTAGAACTCAACTCCAACAAAAGGATTCATCCCCACACAAAAGCTTAGAAATTAAACAACTTTATGCTGAATGATAGTTGGGCTAAGGAAGAGATAATAGTGGAAATAATTAAATTCCTCAAACATAGCAACAATAAAGACACAAGTCAAGCAAACCTGTAGGATACAGAAAAAGCAGTCTTAAGCAGGAAATTTATTAAATTAGATGCCTAAATTTGAAAAACAGAAAAAGAGTGCATCAACAAACTCATGAACCATCTTATGGAATTGGAAAAAGAAGAACAATCTAATCCCAAAACTAGCAGAAGAAAAGAAATAACCAAAATTAAATCAGAGATTAATAAAATTGAAAACAAAAAATCATTCAGAAAATTAGTGAAACAAAAAGTTGATTTTTTTAAAAAATAAATAAAATAAACTTTTGGCCAGATTAACTAGAATCAGAAAAGTAAAATCTTTACAACTTCAATCAGAAACAATAAAGGGGAAATAACAGATGCCAGGGAGATACAAGAGATCATCTCTGAGTACTACAAAGAAACTCTATACCCAGGTATTTGACAATGTGGAGGAATGGCTCAATATCTGGAATCACACCCTCTCCCTAGACTTAACCAAGAAGAAATAGATCTCTTGAACAGACTGATTTCAATAACTGAGATAAAAGAAAGAATAAAAACATCTCCAACAAAACAATGCCCTAGTCCAGATGGTTTCATATCAGAATTCTATCAAACCTTCAAAGAAGAGCTCATACCCATTTTTGCAGAAATTATTCCAAAAAAATTGAGAAGGAAGGAATCTTCCTCCACACATTCTATGAAGCAAACATCAATCTGATACCAAAACCAGGAAAAGACCCACCTAAAAAGGAGAACTTCAGACTAATTTCACTAATGAATATATATGCAAGAATCTCAATAAAATCCTAGCAAATAGATTACAGCTACCCATCATTCATCATGATCAAATAGGTTTCATCCCAGGGATGCAAGGCTGGTTTAACTTACGTAAGTTCATAAACATAATTCACCATATCAACAGAAGCAAAAACAAAGACCATATGATCCTCTGAATAGATGCAGAAAAAGCATTCAATAAAATTCAGCACCCTTTTCTAATTAGAAGACTAAAGAATATAGGCATCAGTGGCATATTTCTTAACCTGATCAAAGCCATCTACTACAAACCCACAGCTAATATTTATACTGAATAGAGTAAAACTGGAAGCTTTTCCACTTAGAACTGGAACCAGACAAGGTTGTCTTCTATTGCTACTACTGTTCAACATAGTGCTGGAAGTACTAGCTAATACAATTAGGCAAGAGAAGGAAATAAAGAGCATCCAAATGGGAAGAGAGGAGATGAAACTTTCGCTCTTTGCTGATGATATGATCTTGTACTTAGAGAATCCCAAAGACACAACAACAAGACTCCTGGAAGTGATCAAAAAATACAGTAATGTCTCAGGATATAAAATTACTGTCCACAAATCAGTAGCCTTTGTATATGCCATTAACATCCAAGATGAAAAGGTAATTAAGGACACAATTCCCTTCACAGTAGCTTCAAATGAAATAAAACACCTTGGAATATACCTAACAAAAGGGGTGAAGGACCTCTACAAAGAAAATTATGAAACCCTAAGAAAAGAAATTGCAGAAGATATTAACAAATGGAAGAACTTACCATGCTAATAACTAGGAAGAATCAACATTGTCAAAATGTCTATACTTCCCAAAGCAGATTCAATGCAATCCCCATGAAAATACCATCATCACACTTTCAAGATTTGGAAAAAATAATTCTTCATTTTGTATGGAACCAGAAGAATTCCCATATAGTCAAGGCAATTCTTAATAATGAAAACAAAGCCAGGAGTATCACCCTCCCAGACTTTTGGCCGTACTACAAAGCTATAGTGTTGAAAATAGCATGGCATTTGTACAAATATAGAAACATTGACATTTGGAACCGAATAGAAAACCATGAGATGAAATTAATGTCTTATAGCCACCTGATCTTTGATAAACCAAACAAGAACATACACTGGGGGGGAAGAATCCCTATTCAATAAATGGTGTGGGGAGACCTGGATATCCATATGTAAAAGACTGAAACTGGACCCACACCTCTCACCACCTACAAAAATTGATTCAAGATGAATAAAAGATTTAAATCTAAGACACAAAACAATCAATACAAATCCTTGAAAACAGCGTGAGGAAAACACTTGAAATTGGCCTGGGGAAAGATTTTATGAAGAAGACTTCAGAGGCAATTGCAACAACAACAAAAATAAACAAATGGGACTTAATTAAACTAAAAAGTTTCTGTATAGCTAAGGAGACAACAACAAAAGCAAACAGACAATCATCAGAATGGAGAAAGATATTTGCATATTATGAATTGGACAAAACATTGATAACTAGGATCTACAGGGAACTCTGTTTAATCAACATAAAAAGAGCCAACAATCCCATATACCACTGGCCAAGAAAGATAAATAGCACCTTTTTTAAAGAAGACAGACAAATGGCAAACAAATATATGAAAAAAATGCTCATCATATGTAATCATCGGAAAAATTCAAATCAAAACCACCCTGTGATATAACCTAACCCAGTGAGAATGGCCCACAGAATTGGACAAAGGATTGATAACTAGGATCTATAGAGAACTCAAATTAACATGAAAAAGCCAACAATCCCGTATATTAATGGGCAAGAGAGATAAATAGACCCTTCTCTAAAGAAGACAGACAAATGGCTAACAAACAAATGAAAAAATGCTCATTGTCCCTAATTAGTAGAAAAATGCAAATCAAAGCCACGCTGAGATATCATCTAACCCTAGCAAGAATGGCCCACATCACAAAATCTCGTTACTGCAGATGCTGGAGCGGATGTGGAGAGGAAGGAATACTTTTACACTGCTAGTGGGACTGCAAACAAATACAATCTTTTTGGAAGGAAGTATGGAGAACCCTCAAGGAACTCAAGGTAGACCTCATATTTGATCCTTCAGTCCCATTACTGGGCATCTACCCAGAAGGAAAAAAATCCTATTATCATAAGGACACTTGCACTACACTCCCTATTGCAGCTCAATTTACAATTGCCAAAATGTGGAAATAGCCTAAATGCCCACCAACCCAGGGATGGATTAGCAAGCTGTGGTATGTGTACACTATGGAGTATTATTCAGCCATTAAAAAAGATGGAGACTTGGCTCAGCGCCTGTGGCTCAATGAGCTAAGGCGCCAGCCACGTACACTGAGCTGGCGGGTTCGAATCCAGCCTGGGCCTCCAAACAACAATGACGGCTGTAACCAAAAAATGACTGGGCGTTGTGGCAGGCACCTGTAGTCCCAGCTACTTGGGAGGCGGAGGCAAGAGACTCACTTGAGCCCAGGAATTGGAGGTTGCTGTGAGCTGTGATGCCACTGCACTCTATCCAGGGTGACAGCTTGAGGCTTTGTCTCAAAAAAAAAAAAAAAATGGAGACTTTACATCTTTTGTATTAACCTGGATGGAGGTGGAACACATTCTTCTTAGTAAAGCATCACAAGAATGGAGAAGGAAGAATCCAATGTAAATTATTCTAATATGAAGGCAGTAGATGAGGTAATCCAAGGGTTGGAGGGTTAGGGGAATGAGGGAGGGGGTAAGAGGAGAAGGGAGGGGATGGGGGTTATGGGGTATAGCACACCTCTTGCAGGTGGGACAGAGTTATAAGAGAGACTTTTATTTATTAAATGCAATCAGTATATCCTAATATGTATATCCTTAGTGAATCCCAAACAATAAAAAATAAATTAAAAGAAATAATTAAAAGGAAAAGTCATTAACTGGACCCTCGAAGTTAAATCACCTTCAGATAGTGATAATTTTTTCCTACTCTTTCCTTGCTTTCCAAGTAACAATTAAATGTTACTATATAAGAGACAATAACATTTTCAGGAGGAAGAAAATGTGGAGCAGCTTCATAAGTATTACTTTGATTCTAAAATTACTTACGATAGAGTTTCTAAACTTGGATGTCAACCTTAAGTCAACCGTATTAAGTGTTGACTTTGAAGTGGAGAGGTAGTACCTGGGAGAATGTGTTCTTCTAAGCAGTGTTATGATCTTGCTGTTGGTACAGGCTGTGGGCATCTCCTGTTCCCTACCTGCGTCTCCCTGCCAAAATGACATTTCTTATACTTTTCAAGTAAACATTTCAAACTGGGTAGGAGAAAGGCCTTCCTCTACCCCGCACACAGCCTGCTGTATTTCACTTTTTCTTTTAAAGATCATCTGGGCTCAGATGTTTCAAAAACAGAATTAGTGAATTGCTTATGAAACTTGTGGTGAAATAAAGCAGGGTTCTTTTCTCAAAATTAAAATGAAGGGATAAAAGTGTTTACTAAGAAATATTTAAATAATTCAATGTGCTAGAGATATTTTAAGTTATTCTTTTCTTTTCTTTCTTTCTTTTTTTTTTTTTAAGACAGAGTCTCAATGTCTCTCCCTGGGTACAGTGTCATGGTATCATCATAGCTCACAGCAACTTCAAATTCTCAGGTGATCCTCTTGCCTCACCGTCCCCAATAGCAGGGACTACTGGTGCCTACTATGATGACTAGGTAGTTTGTTTCTATTTTTAGTAGAGACAGTGTCTTACTCTTGTTCAGGCTGGTCTTGAACTCCTGAGCTCAAGAGATCCTTCTGCCTCAGCCTCCCAGAGTACTAGAATTACAGGCATGAGCCACTGCTTTTGGCCTAATTTATAATTCTTAATAAAGAATTATGTTTAACAGATATAATTTTCAACATTTTTCTTTCTTAAAGGCATATTAAAAAAAGGAAGTTTGAAGGTGGAGTTTCTTATTCTGTAATTGCTGACATATCGCTACTCTGTCATAGTATTTGTTAGTTAAGGAATGTGCCTTCAACCCCCAGCATCTTTTTCATATTGAAAACTTTAAAATGGTTTGTGGTCTCTGTGTTGTGAGAAGACTGAACTCCAGGTCACAGTGGCTTTGGGATTCATAATTTAAATGGAAATTATGCCTTCTTTAAACAAAGCCCAGTATCCTCTGAAGTTAGCTGAAATGGAAAAGGAAGAATGGAAAAACTGGTGACAAATACAGTAATTGATTGCAGTTCCTAATGAGGTTGATCTTTACCAGAAAGTAAAAGGCAATAGCAAGTCCCAGAATCTAACCGCTGGGGAGTTAACCCATCACTGCCTTTACAGGAGGGCTTTAGAATCACATGTTCTGTGGACCTGAGTCCATGCAGCAAACTGCTGGCCGTAGTGTCCTTCCTAACATCTACTGTTACTCTTACCAGCCCTTTTTCTTTTTATTTTTTCCTTTTACTTCTGTCTTCTAATAACAGTGTCACACTGATAAAATGGGTGGTGGCGGAGTGGCTAGGATCCACAGAATAGAGGTGGGTACCCCGTTTTCTCTACCTTTCTTACTTTAAACCTGTTGACATCATCATATTTGATGTGAATTTGTTACAGAGATCATGAGGTTGGGTCATCCAGTCTGCCAGTCTCCAACTTTATTGGTATATTTAGTTCATTTACACTCAGAAGAACTTTTGATATATCAAGGCTTGAGTATGCCATTTTAGTTTTTGTTTTCTATTTATTTTCTCTGTTTTTCATTTTGCTATTTCTTTAATCCAGGCTTCAGGTGGGTTATTTGTATATATTTTAGAATTATATTTGATTGATTTGTTATTAACAGTGTTTTTGAATATATCTTTTTAAATATATACTCTCCTTCAGTTGTATTAATATTGTGTGTAATGACTTCTAATTATATATTATATATATTTACATACTACATATTACATATACATTACATGTACTATACATTTACATATAACATACATTTTTATATCTAGTAACATATAAAAAGCCACAATCTACTGGTTTTGTCACTGTATCTGTTTGAGTGAAGTGCAGAAACCTTGCCTCCCATCACTTCCCTTTATTCTCCCACATATAAACCATAGTTATCTGAAATATTTCCTCTACATACATTTAGACTCATATCAGACTGTGTTACACATTTGTTTCTATCATTTGCAATTTAGAAAACTCAAGAGAAGGAAAGTTTTTTATGTTTACTTATATTTTTATTTACCATGTTCTTCATTTCTGATTTTTGAAGACTTATTTGTAAATTCCTTTAGAGGGTGGTGCCCATAGGGTAGGGCACCAGCTGCATACACCCAGGCTGGTGGGTTTGAACCTAGCCTGGGCCTGCTAAACAACAATGATAACTGCAACAAAAAAAATAGCCAGGCATTGTGGCAGGCACTTGTAGTCTCAGCTACTTGGGAGGTTGAGGCAAGAGAATCACTTAAACCCAAGAGTTTGAGGTTGCTGTGAGTTGCGACATCATGGCACTCTACCCAGGGCAATAACTTGAGACTCTGTTTCAAAAAAAAAAAAAAAAATTCTTTTAGAGTAGGTCTGTTGACAACAAAATTTCTGAGAATATTTTCATTTCCCCTTGTTCTTTTTTTTTGCAGTTTTTTTTTTTTTTGGCCTGGCCGGGTTTGAACCTGCCACCTGCAGCATATGGGGCCAGTGCTGTACTTGTTGAGCCACAGGCACCGCCCCTCCCCTCGTTCTTGAATGATGTTTTCACCGTATATAGGATTCTGGGATGGCAGTTCTTGTCTTTTAACACTCGAAAAATGTTGTGCTACCATCTTCTGGGCTCCATATTTCAGAAAAGGAATCTTCTGTCCTTGGAGGTTTTCTCTTACAGATATGGTATCATTTTCCTCTTATGCTTTCAGGATTTTCTTTTGTCTTTAGTTTTCATAAGTTTAACTGTGACATGTCTTGGTGCAAATTTCTTTGGGTTTATCCTGTTTGAGATTCACTTAGCTTATTATATCTGTAGATTTATGACTCTTGCAAATTTGGGAAGGTTTTAGTTATTTCTTCCAGTACTTTTTCAGTCCTGTTTTCTTTCTCTTCTTCTTCTGGGATGTAAGTGATAGGTGTATGAGTTTCTTATAGGTGCTATACTAATTTAGGAAAAACATAGTTGCCTAAGACATCACAAATTTATTCTCTTAGTATTTTAGAGGTCAGAAGTCTAAAATCAAAGTGTCAGCAAGGCTGTTTCTGGAGACTCCAGGAGAGGGCCTGTTCCTTGCCTCTTCCAGCTTTGTGAGGCTAACATGGTGTTCCCTTGCATATAGTCACGTCATTCCAATTTGAGCTTCCGTTCACATTGCCTTTTCCTCTCACTCTGAATCCTCTTGCATCCCTTTTTATAAAGATTAGTGTGCGTATACTATTCAACAGGCATATATATGCTTTTAGTTTTTTTATTAAAGCAAAACTTAAAAAATTGTGAAACATACAAATGAAATCATATATAATTCCATTTAATTTTACTAAGCATAATGTTTTTGAGATTTGGCCAGATGGTTTTGTCCCTTATCACTTTGCACAAATACACTACAGTTTAGCCATTTTCCTGGTGATGGAAATAAAGACTGTTGCCACTTTTTACTATAATGAACATTCTTGATCAGGTGTTTTTACCAAAGATTTACTGGTATTTCTCTTTTCTTTCAGGGGAATTTCTGGGTTATACTTTCATTTCATTAGAAACGGATTGGTAAATGTTTAGTGTTAAAAGAAATCGCCAAAAATTTTTTCAAAGTGGATATACTTTTACTCTCACCAGTAGTTCTGTCTAATCCACAGTCTTGCCGCATTTGGTATCGTCCATTGTTATGGACTGAATGTCCCCTCTCCTATTCATATGTTGAAAATTTAACATCTTCTACCTTAGAGTGTGACTGTATTTGAAGATACGTCCTTTAAAGTGGTAAACTAAAATGACGTTTTTAGTGTGGGTCCTAATTCAATCTGACTGGTGTCCTTAAAAGAAGAGGAAGTTTGGACCAAAAGACCCCAGACAAGCGGCCCACAGGAGCCATGGCCATGGGAATACGCTGTAGAAGGTGGCCACCTGCAAGCCAGGGAGAGAGGCCTTGAGAGAAACTGGGCTTACTGACACCTTAGTCTTAGACTTTTAGTCTCCAGAATGAGGAGAAAATAAATTGCTATTGGTTCAGCCACCCAGTCCATGGTATTTTGAAGATGAACTATCATTTTAATTTTAGTCATTCTTGTGGGTGTTAAGTGGTTTGAATTTGAATTTCCCTGGTAAGTAATGATACTGAGCCTGTTTTCATGGGCTTATAGTATGGAGAAACCAGAACCCTCATTCATTTCTGGTGTGGAAAACATTTTGAGTTCCCTCCAAAACTTAATCATAGAATTTACATGACAGTGATTAACACTCCTGTGTATATATACAAAAGAATTGAACAAGTGTTCACATACAAACTTTAGGATGAAATCTTTGTAGTCATAATACAATAGCCAAAAGGTAGAAACAAACAAATGTTCATCAACAAATGAATAGATAAGCAAAATGTGATATATACAGTGCTTGCAACAGAATATTCTTCATCCATAAAAAGACTGAAGTCCTAATACCGACCGCAATGTGGATAAACCTTGGAAACGCTGAATGAATGAATGAAGTCGGTGAGAACGGCTGACATGCTGGATGATCCTCTATCTGAAATATCTAGAAGGGCTAAGTCCGCAGTGACAGAAAGCAGATTAGCAGGTACGCGGGTGTGGGGAGGGAGAAAAGGCAGCGGTTCTCAACCTGTGGGGCGCCACCCGCCGGAACTGTCTCAAAGGGCCACGGCATTAGGAAGGTTGAGAACCACTAAGGAAAGGGATTCTTCTTGGGGCAGAAATGTTCTGGAATTAGATGGAGGTGGTGGCTGCACAACATTATGAATGTAATAAAACCACTAAATTGAACTCTTTAAAATTCATTTTATATTATAGAGTTTTATATCATTAAAAATTCATTTGATAATGTAAGCCATGTGATATATCCTTAAGTAATCTTACCATTCAGTTCTTTTGCACAAATTCAGACTTGGTAGGATATTTTTTCTTTTCTTTCGGGGAACATCTCATTACCACCTGCCGCCTGTAACGCCTTTCCTGCCTCGAGGCCTGGCCATATTACCTTTTAAGTCAATGAAGAGTGGGAGAAAGCAATGCTTTAAGAGAGTGGTGTTCGACACACCGATTTTCTCTTTGCCACAACAACTGGACAGGGAGGGTTTTGGACCCTTCACTCCAGGATCAGCCTGGATGCTGAGTGAGGAGGATGCAGAGTGGAACCACCACCAACTCTTCATAAGCCTGGAACACGTGTGGGAAATGCACCTGTGTTGTAAGCCACTGAGATTGCTGGAATCGTTTATTACTACAACCTAACCTAACCTATCTTTACTAATACACCAGTTAATAAGATCCCTCCATGGTGCCTCCCAGAGTGCTGGGATTACAGTTAGTAGCCACTGTCAGACTTCATCTTTTATGAGGGAGCTTGACAACAAACAAATAAACATGGAAATATAATAAATCAGATTGTATGAAGATTACGCCAAACAGAAAAGCTAGTGAGGGGCAAGAGAGAGTGCTAGGATAAGGTTCTGGTATGGACATTTTCACTCTTTTTTTATACAGGGTAGTAAGGGCGGCCTCTTTGGTAGAGGAACATTTCAGCAGATACCTGAGAAAGAGGGGCGATTTGTAGGAAGAACATTCCTGGAAAGGAGAGACGAGGTCCCTGTGCTTGAAGTATGGGGGAGATGGTCTAGGGGCTATGGATGTGGAGTGGCTGAAGGGGAGAATGGTTGGAATTTGGATCCAGCTTGGCCCAACTCCAGAGCCTCATCCGATGGGGCAAATACAGCATTAACTCCCCTACTGTGATCCGGAGACATCCTGTCTCATGGGGAAGAGCACGTAGTGACAGTCTAGCCTGAAAGTTCTAGCCTGAGTTGAGACTGTGTGAGAAATCCCTGTGGTTTGAGGAGAGCTGCTTTGGAGAATAGAAATAGGGAATGATTATATGATAAGTTTGGGAAGCCGGGACTCTTCACTCCTCTGCTCAGAATTCTTCAGGGGCTCTCCATTGCCTGAGGAGCTTTAGAGAAATTAAGTAACTTTCTAAAAGCCCCATTGCAAATAGACCTACTTTTGAATTATGATGAAGACTGTAACTACTAGGTATGCTGCTCTTCGGAGAGTGTGAAATCAATCACATGCTCCTGGGCTTCCTCACCTACACACTGAAGTCTGCAGCCCTCGGCAGGGCACTCACGGCCCTTCTTCCAGGCCCCTCCTACACACTTAGTGTGCATCCAGGCCTTGGTGTCACGTCCCAAAAGGTCCTTCTTTCTCTTGTTTGTTACTAAGATTTTATGTTTTCCTTGAAGTCTTTCTTTACCACTCTTCTTCCTAAATTGAATTCTACTTTCTTCCCTTGGCTGCTTTTGGGGCTGATGTATCTTTTTGTAGTGGCTCATCATTTCCAGTAGAAATGATTCCCTCAGTCCTTATCCTGCCAGCCAGGCGAGCTTTGCATAGACGTCTATGCAAGCATCGATTGTGGCTCTTCTCACACTCGTTTTGGTAACTTCTTGGCTTCTATAGATATAGACAGATAAAGATCTGTCTCTTCTTCCAGGCTATGAGTCACCAAGTGCTTGTTTTTATCTGTAATCTCAGCCAAATATAGGGCTTGGCATGTAATTTACCTGCTCACTTAAATTAGAACCCAGAATATTAGATGAAAAGTTATAATGATGATAGTTTTGAACAGATGAAAAAAGTGGAGTATGTGATATTAGTTTAGTATGGAAAAATAGATGACAGTGAAAACATCTGCTATTTACTAAAACATTATGTGCAGATATTAAACGCAGTGCTAAAAACATCATTTCTTTGTTCCAGATTAAATTCAAACTTGAAACATATATCGTATTAGGTATAATATTAGAATTAAATGAATATTAATGTCTTAATAAACATAACTTCTAAAACTAAATTTAAAAATGCGTTTGTTCCCAAACTATTCCTAACTGGATGGTAGGACAGGCTTTAAGTGGAGGAAAAGGTCCTTAAAAAAAAAGACAGAAGTCATCCTTGTTTCTTTATATTTCGTTTTTAAACATTACTACAAATGTGTGTACTTGGCTACATGGCAGAGATCTTCCGGAAAGAACACAGTAGTCATTCATAACATTTGGGACATGGCGTTGGGTGAGACAGAGGGCTATTGGGGCAGTGAACCCAGATGAGACCCTGGGTAATTCAGGGCTTGGTGCTGTGATCAACGGGTAATTGTAGAGCTGAGCTAAGTGCACCCTCCCAAAGTGGGATTCTGGAGGCCATGTGACTTAGCACCATTCCTGACTTGCATTCAGTACGAAGCCTCCTCATTAGGAAGCCTTGTGAGTAATTTTGGAACAGGAAGTCTCATGACCGTGAGCTTTGTATTTCTCCCATAAGTATATTATCTTAAATTGGTATACTGCTTATGGTCACTGATAAGTCGTTTTGAGACATACATTTAATTTTGCTTTACATCCTATTTATGTTATTCTAGCAATGTAGAATTCCATGCTGAAAAGCTTTGTATTGCAGTATCTTAAACACAGTTTTATCATACAGTTTTCTCACGTTTTTTATGGCACTTTTCCTCCCCTTTTCGCTTGATTTTGTTGTGTCCTGAATTTCTCACTGTTTTATGTCTAGACGTTCTTTATTGAATTCTAATAGAGTCTACCGGTAAAGTGAGTTATGCCCAGACAGTCGTTACTGAGTTCTAGCAGCGTCTACCCGCGGCCTGAGTCCTCCTGGACACCTTGCCCTGCCCCGAGCGCCCCCTGAACTGTCTGTGCTTCTCCGCAGGGACGCGGCCGCCCGGGCGCTCTGGGAAGCCCTGCTGAGCGCCCGCCACAAGGAGGCGCTGCTGGAGGCGCGGAGACGGCTGGTGGAGGCGGCCAGCGGGGCCGGCCTGCCCGTCCGGATGAGCCTGGGTAAGCCGCCCGGCCGCGCTGCACCGCGGGCCAGCCCGGTAACCCGCCCCGACGCGGAGACGCGGGCCAGCCGTGGAAGAACTAGGGACGGAAACGCACCCTGAGCCGCTAACGCCTTAGACGCAGCTGGGGCTCTGGGACATCTGTTAGTTTCCGAGCACAGGTAGAACGATCCACGTGGGTTTGCTTTCTACCTGCTCCTGTCCCTCCACCCCTCTCCTACTGACAGGAGAGGAAAGCTCTTCTACTCATTTTCGATGAATGAACAAACTGGAACTTGAACGCAACTGAGCAGCCGCCCCGCCCCGCCCGGCCCTGCCTTGGGGGCTCCGCTGACCGTCCAGTCCCCCAAGCGACGCTTCTGCTGCTGCAGGGGGTTATGTACCTACGTTTTTTCCATCTCTCTCTCTCTCTCTTTTTCACGTCCAGCTTTGTCTTTGGTATGAAAAGAACATGGCCACGATAGAATTTAAGTTTTTTTTTTTTTGAGACAGAGCCTCAAGCTGTCACCCTGCATAGAGTGCTGTGGCATCACAGCTCACGGCAACCTCCAACTCCTGGGCTCAAGCGAGTCTCCTGCCTCCACCTCCCAAGTAGCTGGGACTACAGGCGCCTTCCAGCCTGTGGCCTCCACACCCGGCCATTTTTTGGTTGCAGCCATCATTGTTTGGCGGGCCCGGGCTGGATTTAAACCCGCCAGCTCAGGTGTACGTGGCTAGTGCCTTAGCTCGTAGAGCCACAGGCGCCGAGCCTAGAATTTAAGTTTTAAATGGCTTTTTTCTTTTAATGAAAAAGTCAGTGAACCACACAGAACTAACGCTTCAATTTTAGAAAAGAAAACCAGCTTTTTATTTTTGTGTTTTTAAAAAAACTGTATCCATCGTTTTATTGACATGGAAATACTTGAATGCAAATGTTGAACCTGGTTAATAGAATTTATTTCTGGAAACTTTCAATAATTTATCTCTCCATTTTAAATATAAGGTTTCTCCTTTACAATCTGCTTTCAGGCATCTAGTAAATGTTAGTGTATTTTACTAGATGGGAAAAGCTTTCTGTGCTGACACTCTGAGCCTAAATTCTTGATTGCTTGGGGGTGGAGAGAAGCAAACATCAAACTGTCAAGTTGAAATGGAGCAACATTTTGGAAATAGAAGAATATGAATGAACCCAGGAGGAAAAAAGAAACAGGATTATAATATGAAAAAAAGACTCACACCTTTTAGTGTAATAACTAACATTTATTGAGTATTTACAAGGTGCTAGATCTTTTAACTTTATGTGTGTTAGCTTATTTAATTCCTGCAGTAATGAGATTGGTACCATTAGTATAGCATTTTCAAATAAGGAAACTGAAGCAAAGAAAAATTAAGTAAGTTGCTCAAGGCCATGTATGTGATAGGTGATATGACTGGAATTCAAAGCCAAGCATTCTCATGCTAGAGTGTGCACTTTATTTAGAAAATCATACTAATTTTGTATAACCAATGCCAGAAATCCTTCATGTGGTTTTGGAGGGGGAATGTTCTTTTATTAGTTTTGAATTAATTAATGAAATATTATACTGAGAAAACAATTGAGCAGAAGGGTGTGCTCTGGTTTGGCTCTCACTCAGAGTGGTCTTAAAGTTGCTAATTTTTCTGGCATTTTTCTAATTCTCCTTCCTTTCTTCCTCCCTAGCGCCCTCATTCTTCTACCTTCTCTTTCTTAATTTCTTTCTTCTTCTTCTTCTTCTTTTTTAAAAAGAGATGAGATCTTACTCTATCACTCAGGCTGGAATGCAGTGGCATAATCATAGCTCATTGCAGCCTTGAACTCCTGTGAGCTCAAGCAGTCCTTCTGTGAGCCTTCCAAGTAGCTGAGATTATAGACGAGCCACTGACCCGGTTCTTCCTTCTTTTTCTTTCCATAGTCCTAGATACGCATTACTAACAAGTGTGTTTACCACATAGAATTCCTTATTCATAAGTATGCTAAAAATGATAATTAACTATTTATAAGTCCAGGAAGTCAGGAATGCACAAAGAGTCTTAAGTTTAACTTATATTGTATTTCACTGATACAAACTTATGATGCTATCACAGAGCTTACGTCAGTTTTTATTGCTCAGTGCAGGACTCTCAAAAGATCAACAAACTTTACTTTTCTAAAAGGCTGTATCTTGTAAAATAATCAGAGTCAGAAATTTTAAAAAGAAGTGGGTAACCTCACAAGGAAGTCTAATTTAAATGTTTGAGTTTTCTGTAAGCCCACCCTAAAGAAGTGATTTGTGCTTTGTCCCCAAACCCCAGACGTGAGGGTAGAGTTGGGGAGAAAAAAGAAAGTTGGAAAGAAATCAATGATTGTCAGCAGACTTCTGTTGTAGACAGGATCAAAAAGACTGGCTGAGAGCACAGACTGACCATGTGCCAACTACAGTTTGATAAAAGATAATGCAGAGTGGCCCCCCATTTTTACTTCCTAACACTAGTCAGAATTTCTTATATGTTTCATTTAAGTATAAACTGATACATAACCATAAGCAATAAAGGAGAGAGCTGGAGCTTTTAAACATACTAACACATTGATATTTGAAAACTACTTATCATATAGATTTTAAAGTTATGAAGTGTACGTTGAACTGTTTCCCCATCCTCACTGTAAATTCTACTGAAGTACAAACTTTTCTGACTGACTGTTTTAGATTTTGTTTGTTTAGAGGTGAGGGTCTTACCCCTGGGCTCAAGCTGTCCTCCTTCCTCCACCTCCTGAGTAGCTGGGGACTAAGGTGTGCGCCATCACACCTGGCTAATTTTTAAGTTTTTTCTTAGAGATGGGGTTTTGCTGCGTTACCTAGGCTGGTCTCGGACTCAAGTGATCCTCCTGCCCCAGCTTCTCAGTAGCTGGATTACAGGTGCAAGCCACCATACCGTGTAGGTGTTAAACAGATTTTAATTCTAGACTGAAGATTCTCTTGAATTGAAATTTATTGACAGGGATCTCATTGAAACCTCAGATCTTATATGTATAATTTCTCAGTACATGGTGAGTTCATATGAAAACATTTTGAGCACCAAGAGAAATGAACGTCCTTCTCTTAAAGAAAAAAAGGTTTAACTGCTAAAACACAAAGCATTCATTTTATCATTGCACGTATAAACATATACCATCTTTCGGAGAGCTTGTTTTTAAAATATCAGTTAACTAGATGGATGCATTCCAGAAAAGTGACTTTTGAAACACTGAGACCGAACGTATTTTCCCCACTAGGTTTCAGAGTGAAAAATGTATTCTGAAAGTAACAAAACAGGTAGACCATAAGAAATCCATTAGTTTGAATGCAAAATGGCCATTCACAGAAGAAATGAATAGAAAATGCCCACCTCACACGGTAGTTCACTTACAGAGAAGCTTTCTCTGGAATCTTCACCAGGTTGTCCTATAGCTCTGTGCAAAACGGACATATCCCTCAGTGTATAAAGGTGGCAGATATACCCTATCAGATATCCAATCAGAGCTGACATGGAACGTATCTCTTCAGGGTAGTGTCCTTTCTTTTGAAGACAGATTTCTTGGAAGAGTATCCTAGGCCTCATGCCTGCTTCTTTATATTTTCTTATTTATTACTCTACTGCAGTCTGGCTTCACTTTTTTATTGAAAAGTCTCCTAGACAACTAAACATGAGGACATTTCTCTCTCCTCTCGCCCTGTGCACTTCTTTGGAGCATCCAGTACTAGACTATTGTCACTGACTCATGTGTCTGTGTTTTCTGTGACGTTAGGCTCTGCTGATGGTGATGGATACTTGGGGCTGAATCGCAATTCTGTGCCTTACGGGCCAATATTCAGTTTCTGTGGGGGAAAATATCTGTTTCCTCGAATTTTGAAGGAGAGTGAAAACTGTAAGCAGCGTGAAGGTTATGACTGTCCGGCAAACTGGAATTGGTGTGCTGTGATGATATTTTCCCCCCATGGGAAAATTTACAGGTGAAACCAAATTAGAAGAACGTTACTTGATGAATGTGAAATCAAAGCAAACATACCAAGTTAGATGATTTTCCTTTTCTTTCTGGGAAATGTACTTATTCTTTCCACTTTGTATTTTTTTTTTTTTTTTGAGACAGAGCCTCAAGCTATCACCCTGAATAGAGCACTGTGGCATCATAGCTCACAGCAACCTCCAATTCCTGGGCTCAAGCGAGTCTCCTGCCTCTGCTTCCCAAGTAGCTGGGACTACAGACGCCCGCCACAACGCCCGGCCATTTTTTTGGTTGCAGCCGTCATTGTTGTTTGGCAGGTCCGGGCTGGATTCGAACCCGCCAGCTCAGGTGTACGTGGCTGGTGCCTTAGCCTGTTGAGCCACAGGTGCTGAGCCTGTTCATTTTTTTTTTAGTCTTTATATTAAATCTCTCCCTTCCGATAACATAGTCTTTGTGCAAAATTTTAAATAGTTTTCCACTTACAACTTGGCTCTGATTCCATTCCATTACCTCTTTCCTGACACTTCCCCCATAACCTCTCTCCCTCAAGCAACACTGACTGTATTTGTGATCACACTTTCATTGAAAAATGAGCTACATTCCTGGTGATAATCTGATCCTTTATGTTGTGATGCTTCTTAGTTTGCTCTCCTAGGTCTGGGGCACCTTAGCATCAGCCCCACATGCTCACCACTAGTTTATTTTCTTCAAATTAAATGTGATGAGTTGTTACAACCACTCAGGAAAAGACAGGCCTTTCCTTCTACTAACATGATTGTCTTTAGTGTGAGCCGTTTGCAAAGATTTAGTTTGTTAACATCCTTCCTAAAATGTGAATTCCAGAGCTGAATAAAGATGTCTTGTTCGGCAGCACCTGTGGCTCAAAAGAGTAGGGTACTGGCCCCATATGCTGGAGGTGGCGGGTTCAAACCCAGCCCCGGCCAAAAACTGCAAGAAAAAAAAAAAAGGATGTCTTGTTCTTCCCTTATTTTTGGATGCTCCACTGTGCTTCTCTTAATGGCCTCAGATAAGATTAGTGATTTTTATTTCCAGCCAATGCTGCACTTAACTATAATTTTCCACTTTTAACATTTATCAATTTGGCTTTGAAAAACAGCAATAAATTGAAATACCCTAAAATTTTATTCAGTCTATGTTACTTTGAATATTGTGGACATTTTAACAATATTAATTCTTATGATCCATGAATATGGGGTATCATTTATTTATGGCTTCAATTTTTTCTTTTTTTCAAATTACAGGATTTCCATTTATTTATTTATACATTTTTTGAAAAGTAAATTTATTTCAGATTAATGTAAGCGTACAAACAACCAGGTCAAAATCTTTGATTTTGTTAGGTAGAACCCCTCTTGTGGTTACGTCCCACACAAAAAAGGTGTGCCAGCTCCCCTCAACTCTATGCCCATTCAGTCAGAGCACCCCAACTCTTTCATCTCTTCTTCCCCCACTACCCCTCCTGCAACTTGAATTGAAATGAGTTTTTCTCCTACGTGGGCATGCATCAGCTCTTCATCAGGCTTCATATGAGTATTGAGTAAATTGGATAATTGCTTTTCCATTCGTGTGATACTTTACTAAGGAGAACATGTTTCAGCTCCATCCAGGTCAATACAAAGGGTATAAAGTCTCCATCTTGTTTATGGCTGAATAGTATTCCACGGTGTACATATACCACAGTTTGTTAATCCAGTCCTGAGTGGATGGGCATTTAGGTTGTTTCTACATCTTGTTCTTCAATTTTTTACACTGATGTTTTATAAATCATAGTGTACAAAGCTTTCACCTCCTTAGTTAAATTTATTCCTAAGTATTTTTTTTTTTTTTGATGCTATTATAAACAGGATTGTCTTCTTGGTTTCTTTTTTAGCTAGGTCATTATTTTTGTATAAAATTGCTACCAATTTTTGTGTGCTGATTTTATATACTACAACTTTACTGAATTCATTTGTTAATTGTAATCTTTTTTTGTGAAATCTGGGTTTTTTTTATATATAGTATCATGTCATCTGAAAATAGAGATAATTTTATTCCTTCTTTTTTAATGTGGATGACTTTTCTTTCTTTTTCTTATCCGATTGCTCTTGCCAGTACTTGTGATACTGTGTTAAATAAAAATGATAAGAGTGGGTATCTCACTTTTATACTGGGTCTTAGGGAAAAGGCTTTCAGTCGTCCTCCATTGATTATGATATTACCTGAGATTGTTCAACAGTGTTGAGGAACTTTCCTTCTGTTTTTTTTTTTGTTAGTTAAAATTGTTTAATAGGAACAATCTTGGACAAGCAGAAATAGCTTTGATGTGGAAGATTATAGCAACATACAACCAGGAAAAACCACAGGGACGGTGGGATTGGACGGTCTGTACCCCTCTGGAGACTGTGTTAGAAGATGCCTGATGGAACACTCCATCCCGCACTTTCTCAAGGGACAGGCCACGTCTTAAAACTCGCAGCTCTCCACACAGCTACAAGATATTCTATTTACATTTAAAAACAGGTTTCTTCTTCAGCACAGTGGAGCTGCCCAGGCTGGTCACTGCATGTCCGCCTAGCACAGGTGCCCAACAGCCTTATTGATCTCGGGATTTGCCCAGTCATTCCGAATGTCATCCAGGTGGTTATCGAAATCCACGAGCGCTTCGTAGGACCGGCTGTCCAGGAGTGAGGCCAAGATCCTCTGTGCCTCTGGCCAGTCTTCGCAGTAGTCATGGTGAGGGTCCCTGCACCCCACCTGTTCTCATGGTGCTCGTAAGCGTGGATCGTAGGCGCTGCACAGTCCATCGTAAACTTGGCGTTATCCACCATGACCAGAGCGCGTCGCTGAAGCCCTCGGCCATTCTGGTTCCACCATCTCTGCAACATGGTTGGGACGGGCATCCTTCACTCATGCATTAGCTTGATAATGACCAGCAATCACGTAGCTATTATCTTTGCACCATGAATCAATCAGGGTGAGAGCCACCTCCAGCATGGGGGCGAGGGCAGCGTGCCGTGGAAAAGGGGGATACGGTCCACAAAAAGGGTGCGGTGGGCACCCGGGCCGCCTGGGGGGCGGTGCTCCTTGCGCGGGCGCGGGTACTTGGCACCGGGCAGCACCATCTTGCAGTAGGCCTGGGTGGTCAGCTTCACCACGGGCGTGCTGAGCCCGGGAGGGCCCCGGAGGCCTGGTCCCGCTGCTCGGCCGTGTGGCGCCTCAGCGGACAAGCAGGACCAGGCAGGATGAGGCGGGGAGGGGGGGTAGGGGTGAGGGGTGTGGGGGGTGGGGGGTGGGGAGGAGTGGTGGGATGGGGGGTGCGGGGGTGGGAGGGTGGGGAGGAGGGGGGAGGGGGGTGGGAGGGTGGGGAGGAGGGGGGAGGGGGAGGGGGGGAGGGGGTGGGAGGGTGGAGGGTGTGGGGGTACGGGGGTGGGGGGAGGGGCCCACACAGGCTGCGCTCGGCCCTCCGGTTCCCCGGGAAGCCGCCCCCTCACCCTCCACTCGCCTGAACTTTCCTTCTATATCCAAATTGTTAAGAATTTTTATCAAGAATGTTTTCTCTGTGTCAGTCAAGGTGATCACAGGGCTTTTATCTCTCATTCTGTTAATATGATGTATCACATTAATTGATTTGCGTATATTAAACTGGCCTTACATGTTAGATAAATCTCACTTGGTTATGATGGATGATCCTTTGGCTGTGTTGTTGAATTTGGTTTTCTTATAGGTCATTGAGGGTTTTTACATCAATGTTTGTCAGAGATATTGACCTGTTGTATTTTTCTTTTCATGGAGTGTCTTTGTCTAGCTTAGCTGTCAAGGTGATAGTGACCTCAGAAAATATTTTTGGAAGTATTTTTTTTTAGCTCTATCTTTTGGAAGTCTTTAAGAAGTATTGGTAATAACCCTTTTTTGTGTGGCAGAATTTATCCATGAAGCCATCTGGTCCTGGACTTTTCTTTGTTGAAAAAAGTAGTAATGTTTAATTACTACTTCTGTCTTTCTACTTCTATTTGTCTGTTCAAGCTTCTATTTTTTCCTGATTCAACTTTTCTAAGATTTTTAAAGATATTTATTCATTTTCTCTAGGTGATCCAATTTGTTGGCAAATAATTATTCATAATAGTCCCTTTTGATGCTTTTCATTTTTGAGGTGTCTGTTAAATGTCTTCACTTTCATTTCTGGTTTTATTTATTTGAATCTTCTCTCTTTCTAGATATGGGTTTATTGACTTAGTTTATTTTTTTTTTT
>CAUYON010047571.1:0-15248 GCA_963573935.1 Arctocebus calabarensis
AGAAAATGTTTAGAGTTGGAGGATGCAGAAGACTTTGTTGATGACAGATTGGGCTCTTCTGCATGAGGTTGGCAGTCTGGTGATGATGTTTATTTGTGTGCATCCCCAGAGATGAGGGGCTTTTGGGGACCAGTCTTAAGGGGGACAACCGTCATGGTGGGATTGGTCTTGTTATTTTCAATTGCTGAGAATAACAGCATTGATGTGGGGAAGAGGAGGGAGGAGGATCTTGCCAAGACCTCTTAGAACTTTGTCCCCTCCCAATTACAAGTATAGATAGTGAATATTTAGGGAAAAGGTAAATAAAAAGGCATTGAAATTCTTAAGAGTAGTTGTATCAAGATGGAGAGATTATGGATAATTTTTCTTTTCCTTTTCACTTTCTTTCCCTTAAAGTCTAAGGACCTCGCCAGTGAACTCAGTTTCAAAATTCTGTCACCGGTTGCTTGTAATTAATTTACTTACCTTTTTATTTTTATTTTTTTTCAGAGACAAGGTCTCGCTTTGTTGCCTAGGCTGGAGTGCAGGCACAATCGTCACGCGCTTCTCTGCTTCAAACTAAGCTTAAGCAATCCTCCCAAATAGCTGGGACTCTCTTGCTTGTACTTTAAATAAAACATCCATTACTTTTTTACAGGGCTCCACATTACTTTGTCTAGAATTCACTAAGGAAAAAAACACATATTAAAAACAAAGCTGACCACCAATAATATCCCTGCTGCCGCCATTTCCCTGGTGTTCTTAATGTGTTTTCACAGGATATCCCAAAGTCAATGCCTTTCTGTCCTTGACTACGGCTCAGTACAATGAACCCTGCCGCAGGCTATATTACGATTTTTTTTTGTCAGATCCAAACCTCTCTGGTTCTTCCAGGAAGTGTTTTTCGAAAATTTTCTAAAGCTTGTATGGAGAGTTCTTATGTACCCAGATACACAGATTTATAATTAGTAACAGCTCAAGGGCTGTCCTTTATGTTTTGGCTAAGTCCCTGGAGTGTCAGGGCTTTTAGAACTCAAATTATACTAAATTTCCAGTTTGATTATCAACTCTCTTTATTTTTATTTGGTGAAGAGTGAAGTTTTCCCCCCTGATCATCTAGCCTGCCTCCAGAAGCACTCCTTTGTAATTAAACTTCCTGGTCCTACATACTAAGATTATTGGACAAGTAGTTATAGAAATTCACCAATCTACCCTACCTAACCCTAATAGAATATGTTTGAAATTCCCTGTTGTGTCCTAATTTGGGGAAAGTACATTGGTTTTTCTGCAGGTTGTGGGTTGAACACTGTCTAAAGAGACAATCACATTGAATCAAATGTAAACATAGGAAATATCCTAATCACAATGTATCTCTTGAATGAATGAATGACTAAAGAATGGATAAACAAATGTATGCTTGATTAGTACTACAAGACTCTCTTAATCCCCAGGCATTTCAAGAAATTGACCTGGGCTCGGCGCCTGTGGCTCAGCGGGCTAAGGCGCCAGCCACGTACAACTGAGCTGGCGGGTTCGAATCCAGCCTGGGCCCGCCAAACAACAATGACGGCTGCAACCAAAAAATGGCCTGGTGTTGTGGCAGGTGCCTATAGTCCCAGCTACTTGGGAGGCAGAGGCAGGAGACTCACTTGAGCCCAGGAATTGGAGGTTGCTGTGAGCTGTGATGCCACGGCACTCTACCCAGGGTGACAGCTTGAGGATCTGTCTCAAAAAAAAAAAGAAATTGACCTGGATCTTGAGTATGAAAATTTCCAGAAAACATACATTTTGCTTGAAACTAACAACATAGGAAACTTAATTATTGAATATTTCTTTTTGTTTTGTTTTGGTTTTCTTTGTTGTTGCAGTTTTGGCTGGGGCTGGGTTCGAACTCACCACCTCCGTATATGGGGCCAGTGCCCTACTCACTAAGCCACAGGCACCGCCCCAATTATTGAATATTTCTAATAGTAAGCACCTCTTTGAACTTGGGCAATTAACTTGACCTCACTGGTCCTTGGTTTTGCCATCTGAAATCTGAGAGAATTTGACTTAACTATAGAATCATTTAGAGTATGAAGGGAATTTAGGGACTTTCGTAATGCCTCTCAAAAGAAAGCAGGAGTTCTAACTCATAGTTCATTTTCCTTTCCATTGTGTGGTCCTGAACTTTAAGCTACTTCTGAAGCAAAATTCCAGCTGTAAAAGAAGTTTCAAAACTGGCGTGGTGTGCACTTGTAGTCCCAGCCACTGGGGAGGCCAAGGTGGGAGCATTGCTTCAGCCCAGCAGTCTGGGTGATTGTGTGCTCTGCCAACTAGGTGTCCACACTAAACTGGTGTTCAATAAGGTGACCTCCTGGGACTAGGGACTAATGGAGTAGGGCAGAACTCCCATGCTTATCCCACAGGTGGGATCACACCTGGGCATAGCCATTGTGCTTTCTATTGGGCAACATAGTGAGGTTTCATCTCTGTGTTAAAAACAAAACAAAACAAACAAAAAAACACAGCAACAAAAAACCAAAATTGTGGTGACTCTGGAAGCTGATTCATGCATGCCTGTCCCTGTTACCATATATGCCCCCATGCCTATTAAGCCTTTTCTGAGGACTAGTAGATCAAAAATCCTACATTTTATTCCATGAATCTGCTAAAACCACCAGATTGTATATTTGAAATAGGCGAACTGTATGGCATGTGAATTATATCTCAATAAAACTAGGTCAGAATTCTCTTGTTTGCAGTTGAGAAAAACCAACAGGAACTGACTCAAGAGTAGAAAGTTAATAGCCCAGGTCTCTGAAAGGTCCACACTAAACGTCCAGGTCTTAAATCTTAGCATTCCACCCCACATGTTCTGTCTCCAACTCATTCCTCTGAGATAGCTTCACTCCCTAGAAGACTTTCTCTATCGGTGGCAAGTCTTACCTTGAGCAAAGCACTTGTTTCCCAGTGGTTCCAGCAAAAATCCTGCAGCTGAATGTCATACATGGTTTGGGTCACATGACCGTTCAATAATCTTTAATATAACACTGCATGCCAATTCTATTCTTTCAGCTCCCAATTGGTGGGGGTTAGGACACACTACCCCAATATAGGGCATCCTGACATAATGAATATTTTAAGTAGAAAGACTTTGAGAAAATGGCAGAAGCAGGAGGGTCTCTCTGACCTTCTGCCCCCCTCATCCCTGAAGCAGATCACGAACCCCCATGTGAGAGGTGCCCTTCCTACATCCAGAGAAAAAGAGCCTCCTTGTCTGAAGAGGAAGGGACTCAGAGAGAACCTGCACACATGGGCCCTGCTGAGTTCCCCCACCTTACTGCATTGCCCGATGCCCTTTGTCCCATCATATTGTCCATGACTGTCTACTCTTCATCAAATGACTACAGAAAACACTCAGGTTTAATTGTTTCTTTGAGGCTTCATTTCCTTCTGAAGGCTCCTATGTCATGGAAAAGATATTAAATAATGTCGTGTGCTTTTCTCTTATTAGTGTGGCTTTTATAACAGGCGCCCTAGCCAACGAACCTAAGATGCATAGAAGAAAAGATGTTTTTCTTCTTCTATATTCTTTTATGGATAGAAAAAAATTGAGGCATACACAGGTTATGTAACTTTCCCAGGCTCACACCATTGTAAGTGTTAGAGCTGGGATTTGAAACTCAGGCAGTCTATCCCTAGAGTTTGACTAGGTTTTACTGGGTGGTCTTACTACTCGCAATGCTATGCTACCTCCAATCACTGGTCAGGGGCAAGGAGCTCAAACTGGCCAGTCCTGGCAGATCCAATATTTTCAGCTGCCTTTTCCCCTAGCACTGTGGTTCTAGACACTTGAGGACTGATCTTATATATATACATATATAAAAAAAAAGTGTATCAAATATATGTCAGATGGATATGTAGCATATCATATGTTAATGAATTTCAGAAAGCAGACTTGCGAGTACCTTCTGTTTCAGAGACTACAGCTGTTCCTACATCATGTTCTTCATCATTGCCAATATCACCTCAACTGTAGCCATTCGGAAAAGAAGGCTCAGATTTTATAAGACATCAGTAAGACTCAGGCCTCTTACTTCTAGAATCAGGTGAGCCATGCCAAGATCTTGTCCTGTCTTTAAGAAAATTATACCAGTGCACAACTTTGGGAAAGAATAAGACTGACTGTTCAGTGTTCATTAATGAGAAGAAGTAAGGGGAGACTTTAAAAAGTCATCATCAGGCTTGGCGCCCATAGCTCAGTGAGTAGGGCGCCAGGCACGTACACCGAGGCTGGCAGGTTCAAGCCTGGCCCGTGTCTGCTAAACAGCAACTGCAATGACTACTGGATTGTAGTCATGAGCTACTGTGCCTGGCCTCATTTTCTTTTAACCTTTGAGCCATATTGTCTTATTCTCTCAACAATAATTTGTTGTCCTCGGGGAAGTTGAAAACAGCGTCTAAAGAAGCACTGATCACAACAAACATAGGTTTATTACATAACTGAAAAGACCCCCCCCCCCACTAGCCATTCTGGGAGATGAGCGGAGGTGCACAGAGGCAGGCTCTGTGTCTAAGCATCTTCCCAACATTGTTAGGAAACAATGGTCCCCATATCCTCTGGGCTCCCCATGATGCTCATAGAGAGTTTCAGGGATCAGATTTCTCCTGTTTCCTCTGGGTCTTGGATCCTTGACGTGGTAAGGCCAGTTTAGTTGCTACTTGGCCTGTCCTGAACTTTTTATTTTTTGGATTAAGGATAGAGCAGAGAAGGATAGATAGCAGCCCTGGAATCTATCAGTCAGCTGCTGTGACTTATCTGTATAAATGCACTTTTGCTCAAATTCCAGCGCTCACTGGGGTCAGGAAATTGATGTAATCTGGAACACGAGAGCAGATGGTAAACTTGACAAACTGTTACAGCATACAGCCCAGGTGGTAGAGTGGAGCTCTGGAGTCCGCCTGCCTGGCCCAGGTCCAGTGTCCCACTGCCCTTTTACAGTATTTGACCTTTCCTGGCCATAGTTTTCTCAACTATGAAAAGGAACAATGGCATGTTCGCATGGAGAGCATGGTGAGGATTAAGTTAAATGTATGAAGTGCTTCACATAATTCCTGGCCCATACTAAGTAGCTTTTCTTATTGCTGTGAACAAAATATTATTTGTGGCAAGAGGAAGGAGGTATCACTCCTGGCACTCAGAGAAGATGTCTTTGAGGAAGAGCATTTGATCTGGACTCAGATGGGATGAATTTCTGTGACAGAGGACGGATGATTATATCTGACAGTGGGATGTAACCTGCAAAAAATACAAAGATGGAAGGAGCTGGCCCCATGCAGAGAATGGTGTGTGATGCCCAGTAGCCGGGGAGGAGGGGGGGACTGGTCAGAGCGAGTTTGTGGAAAGTCTCAGACGATGACAGGGAAGGAGCTAAAGAAACTTCACCCCAAAATATGACTCCTTGATATAAAGAATATTTTTTTAAGCTTTTTTTTTTTTTTTTGTAGAGACAGAGTCTCACTTTATTGCCCTGGGTTCTCTTGCCTCAGCCTCCCTAGTAGCTGGGACTACAGGTGCCCGCCACAGCGCCCCGCTATTTTTTTGTTTTGCGGTTTGGCCAAGGCCGGGCTTGAACCCGCCACCTTCGGTATATGGGGCTGGCGCCCTACTTGCTGAGCCACAGGAGCCGCCCTTTATAAAGAATATTTTGAATTAAAGGCCATTCATGATGAGAAAGCATTGGAAGAGGCCTTTCCTCTGTCTACATAAAACCTGAGAATCACAAGGCTGCTGACTTCCTTATCATATGCCGATGACATGGCTCCAGGGTCGTTTGAAGCACAATACCTGTCTCTCGGGTTAATCTACAAGTCAATCTGTTTTCACCCACCTGCTATCGTGTCCCCTCTCCCCCAGCAATAATTTGCTGCAGATATTCTTCCCACATTCGCCCCCTCCCTTCCAGAAGGCACCGATAAAGGTCTCTGACCATCTCTGGGACTTTGGGTGATTCATCCTGTGGTTCCCCCCCCCATGCCCATGGTATTTAGAATAAACCTTTCTCTTATTAATCTACCATAACTGTGAATTGATCTTTCAGCAAACCAACCTAGGGGAAAAGGGCAGGTTTCGCCGTGATCCCTTATAACAGTCATCATTAATCTCCTAGTTCACACATCAGGTTTGGGTGCCAAATACCCAATAAATATGAATTGTACTTTGTCCTTTTTTTTTTTTAAGCATTTGTGGGCTGCACCTATGGCTCAGGTAAGGGGTAAGGCCCCAGCCCTATGTGCTGGAGGTGACAGGTTAAAACCCAGCCCTGGCTAAAAACTGCAAAAAAAAAAAAAAAGCATTTGTGATACTTAAGATCCCAGGTAGGACTGACCCTGAGGCAAAAAGAGTTTCCTGGCAGCTTTACAAGGCTGCATAGATTACTCAATCCTGAAATGACTGGACTTTCAACTCTTGCAAACCATGAGTGCTTTACCAAAGGTCTGTGGTCTCCGGTGCATCCCCTGGGCTGTTCTCAGCCACAACCACAGTGTTACTGTCCTTGGGCATTCCACAACTGCAGGCCCTGGGGAGGAAGAGGAGGAAGGAGAGCCAGTCTCCTTTTGCAGAATTACAAGTGAGTTCCCAGAAGAATTACGCTTTGTAGGTGATTGTAGCTATTACCCGGTGAATGTGGGATTGATTCACCCCCAGACACAGGTTCTCAGAGCCCAGAATGTTGCATAAGTGAAATGCCCCAATGCATTTGGTCTCTGTAACACTTAATCTAGCACTTCCACCCCCATTAACATTTTTAGTATTTATAACATACTCTTTTGTGATCACTAAAGAGTGGAACTTGAATATTTTAAAATTAAAGGGAGATAAAAGGTAAAGTCCTAATGGTTCTTTCTTGCCTTTGTTTCTCTAATTGGAGAAGACCATTATCTCTGTCTCCCTAAGAAATGGACAGTTAGGCAGTCGGTCCCAGGCTGGAGTCATGTGTAATCTTGCCTTGCCTGAGTGAGGCCTTATGTTAGGTGTATTTAAGGGAGAGTCTCGAAGCTTGGCTGGCCTGTAATTAGACTGGCGGTACTGGTTTTTCTTTGCTTAGTAAATACACACGCCAGAAACACCTCTGAGGCAGAAGTAGAGTACAGAATGGGCACGTTGTCAGATCCAGAGCAAAGTGAAAGTGTGTCACACTTTGAGCATTTTCAGAGCAGTCACAGCCACAAGCTTAGGACTGGCTGAACCTGACTCGCAGTAAATCTGCTTCACTACCCTGACTCGCAGTAAATCTGCTTCACTATCACCGGTTGCAAAAATGAAAAGTACATACGCATGTGTTTCTAAATATATATATTTGGCTTGTTAAGCTATCAGTGAATTTTTCTTTAATCGGTGAGTTAATGTTTGTGTACACATATCCAAGCAGGTTGCTTCAAGCTGTGTGCATTGTAAGTGTCTTTTACTACTTTCCTTCAGTCACAATAAATAACTGCGTCTGCCCCAGACCCTACCTGGCTGGAAATAGCATCTGTGTTTCTATCCTGCACTTGTATAAACCCCTTTTGCTGGTTGCATCTTATCTGATTATGCCAAGAATCAAAAGAGGCATAATAAATATAATCTCCCTTGATCCATGGAGGATACTGACGCTGGAGCTAGGTGACTTGGAAAAGGTGACAAAACTAAACTGTGGCCGGTCCAGAAGGAGCAGCCAGTCGGGTTACCTGCCTATGGGTGTAGTATGTGGGCTTCTCAACCACATGGCTATGGAATAGCTTGATTGATTTTTCTACAGCTCTAATTTTCAGCTTCCCCTCAAAACAAGAATAGTTCATGTTGGACGGCGCCTGTGGCTCAGCGAGTAGGGCGCCGACCCCATATACTGAAGGTGGCGGGTTCAAACCCAGCCTCAGCCTGACCTGCAAAACAGAAAAATAGCCGGGTGCTGTGGTGGGCACCTGTAGTCCCAGCTACTCGGGAGGCTAAAGCAAGAGAATCGCCTAAGCCCAGGAGTTAGAGGTTGCTGTGAGCTGTGATGCCACTGCACTCTACAGAGGGTGATAAAGTGGGACTCTATCTCTACAAAAAAGAAAGAAATAGCTCATGTTTTTGTTTTTTTTTATTATGTTGACCCAATCACACACCTCTTCTATAGATTTCCCCATTTTCTAGACTATGGAAGCAAATTTTATGCATAGCCAAAGATTTTTTAAAACCAAGTTTATAAGTGAAATCTGAATTTCTTTGCAGCAGGTAGCAGGGAAAACAGATGGCTTCCCTATACTGATTGCTCACATAGGCGTACAACCAACATTCTGAAAAGGGGTTGAGTTTTAGAAATCCAAAGTATTTGTTGCCACCTAATAGAAAACCCTCCTTAGCCTGGCACGGTGGCTCATGCCTGAAGTCCTAGCACTTTGGAAGGCCGAAGTGGGCTGATCACCTGAGTTCACGAGTTTGAGACCAGCCTGGGCCAGAGCGAGACCTGTCTCTAAAAATAGCCAGGCATTGTGGCAAGTGCATGTAGTTCCAGCTACTGGGGAGACTGAGGCAAGAGAATCGCTTGAGCCCAATAGTTAGAGGTTGCTGTGGGCTGTGATGCCACGACACTCTACTGGGGGCGACAATGTGAGCCTCTGTCTCAAAAAAAAAAAAGAAAAAGAAAAAGAAAGGCTCGGTGCCTGTGGCTCAAGCTGCTAAGGCTCCAGCCACATACACCTGAGCTGGCAGGTTCGAATCCAGTCCGGGCCTGCCTAACAACAATGATGGCTGCAACCAAAAAATAGCTGGGCGTTGTGGCAGTCCCAGCTCCTTGGGAGGCGGAGGAATCGCTTGAGCTCAGGAGTTTGAGGTTGCTGTGAGCTGTGATGCCACAGCACTCTACTCAAGTTGACAGTTTGAGGCTCTGTCTCAAAAAAAAAGAAAGAAATGAAAACCCTCCTTAAACACTCTTCCACCTCTTCAACTGTAGCCCTGTCTTCCTCCTCTTCTTCACAGGCCACGCCTACAGAGACTCCTGACTCCTGCCCTCATTTCCTCACTGTCCTTTTGTCCCTTCTCCAGTCTGGACACTGCCTAGGTTGTCTCCATGGGACTCAATTTATTTCCCCTCTTAGCAGGATTTAGCACACACTGTGACCTGAGGAAGGTTGCTTGCTATTCCGAAGTATTTGTGAAGTGGAGGCAGTGCCTTCCTCATGGGCTCAGAGCAAGGTCTAAACGAGGCAGTTTGTGGGAAGCACTGAGCACGGTGTCTGTGGGATTGATGAGCACCCCCAAAATGCCCAGCACTGCTCTTACCAACACTCTCTTCCTTTGGCCTCTAAGATGCTGTGGTTCCTTGTTTCCTCCTGTACCTTTGGTCCCTTCTCCTCCGTGCTATATGAAAGGCTGGAATTTATTCATCCCACAATTATTTAGCAAGTGCGTATTTCATGCCAGGAAATTTTCTTGGCTCTGGGCTTATAGCAGTGAACACAATTAGGTTAGCAGCTTCCTGGAGCTACATTTGGAAGTGGGAACTTTTAAAATTTACTGTGTATTAATATATAAGATGATATTATATAGTGATGATATAATGTACATCCTACTATATAAGTGTATATTAACATTTATGATGTTTTATATATTATCAATAGACATTTATAAAATAATTCCATATTATACTATGTAACAAAATATGTCAGATGGATATAGATCATATCAGATGTCACTAAGTTATAGAAAGCGGGGAATTTATTCTAAAGTGAGTGTTGCAATTTAGAATAAGATATTCATCGCTTCTCGGCCTTTTGGCTAAGATCAAGTGTGTGTAGAATAAGATATTCAGGGAAGTCTCCATGGACTGGCTGGGATATTTAACTAGAGACCTTTAGGACAGAAGGAAGTAGTACGCATGGACTATCTAGAAAGAGACCATTGCAGGTAAAGGGTGCAGCAGATATGAAATGCCCTAAGTAGAGGGGTCCTGATCTGTTTGAGGAACAGCAGTCAGGCCAGCGTGGCTGGAGCAGAGTGAGCCCTGTAAGGGGCTGAGACTACTAGGAGAGGGGCAGAGCGTGTCCTGTGACATTGATGTTGTAGGGGGCAAAGGTGGATGTCGGGAGACTGATTCAGAGGCTGCTGAACCCTCTAGCATTTCTCCGCATCTGTCCCAGACCATACCCGGCTGGAAATAGCATCTGTGCTTCTGTAACTTCCAAACTCAAGTCTGGGCTCCCGGGTCTCTTCTGCTCGCCAGCCTTACTCATTCGTTCATCCATCTACTTCCTCTGCATGTGGGTGCGTCCAAACGCCCCTGTGCTTCTTCATGCCCTCCATCGCCTCTGGGTCCCACATTTCAGCACATGGCACCGTTGCTTAAAAGTCCTCTTTGGGGCGGCATCAGTGGCTCAGTGAGTAGGGCGCCGGCCCCATATACCAAGGGTGGTGGGTCCAAACCCAGCTCCAGCCAAACTACAAAAAAAAAAAAAAAAGGTCCTCTTTGGGACATCCCTTGCGCAGTGTCTCCGAGTCCTGTTGTTTCTGCCTACGGACATCGCTCAGATGTGCTCTGCCGCCACGTGAGTCCAAGCCCCTGTCACTTGTTGCCTGGACTGCAGGGTCTTCTCCTAAGGCGTAACTCTGCATCTGCCTTTCCAGTTGCAGCTGGGTTGCCACGTGACCTTCTGCACAGTGATGCAGAACTGTGATGAGCGGTGCAAAAAATTCTTTCTAAAGACACACCTTTCTCACAGCAGGGCAGCCTTTCAAGTTAGTAAAAGGGACACTTAATAACATCGGAAGTTTGCTTTGGGATCACATCCCTGGAGTGGAGAGCGACCCAAGCTCAGCTGGTGTCCCACCAACATCTCAGAATGCTCTTTCCGGGAATAAAGAATGCCTTCTCCGCAAATAAGAATTTCAGCATTTTCCCTTGGCTACGGGACGCCTATTTCTGTCCTGTTTGAATATTAGTTTTGTACCTACATATGTCCGTTGATGTCTTTAGTCTTACCAGAAAGAAAGCTAAATGTAGGGTGGCGCCTGTGGCTCAAAGGAGTAGGGCGCTGGCTCCATATGCCAGAGGTAGCGGGTTCAAACCCAACCCCGGCCAAAAACTGCAAAAAGAAAAGAAAGCTAATTGTACCGGATTGCACGTAGAGGTCTCACTTCAACTGTAGCCAACATGATATAAAGTAACTACAAGTAATAGTAACAATCTGATCACGTGACTGTTCCAATTGAGGGTTTCGAATTGCCCTGACAATAAATTTTAGATCCCCTCCCTGGCCCTCTGGGCCCTGCCCCGGGCCATGCCCTGTCCAGCTAGGCCAGATTCATCTCCATCGCTCAAGTGAACACCAAGTTCCCCTTAGCAGTCTGTCTTTGCCTCTCTGTACCCACCTGAAAACTGTTCTTGCTTTCGGCTTCAGTGTCCGTGTTACATTATTGCATTATCAGGGGATCCTTCCCGACTCCTGACCTGGCTAGGTCTTCCGATGACACCCCCATCACCTGCTGCCTCTTCCATGGAGCCCACATCCCACTGTGCTTCCTGGTGAAACGTCCGTCTTCCCTGCTCGGTGCTAATGGCCCTTCTGCCAGGTCCCTTTGCTGCCACATCCCTCAGTACAAGTTGGCTGTCTGGTTTGCATGGGTTTGACGTCAATGTTAGGATGTTTCCTAAAACAAAACGTTTTCCAAATGGAGACTGAAATTTCCATTCTCATTGATTCGGCGATCCATTTTACTAACGGGAAAGATGTAGTGGTTGTGTGAACTACACTCCTTAAAAAGTAGAAATACAGGGTGGCACCTGTGGCTCAAAGGAGTAGGGCGCTGGGCCCCTATGCCGGAGGTGGAGGGTTCAAACCCAGCCCTCGCCAAAACCTGCAAAAATGAATAAATAAAGTGCGAAACTGTATTTTAAAAAACAAGTAGAAATACATTTTCAAAGGGAGTTGGTGAAGTGAAAGAACAGAAGTGCTAGAATAATCCTGTGGCTATATGTACAAAATATTTTTTTACAGTATTTTACAAAACTATTTTGTACATACAACCACAGAATTTTACTAAAAAGAATTTTTTTTTTTTTGAGACAAGAGCCTCAAGCTGTCACCCTGGATAGAGTACTGTGGCATCACAGCTCACACTAACCCCCAGTTCCTGCGCTCAAGCGATTCTCCTGCCTCCGCCTCCCAAGTAGCTGAGACTACAGGCGCCTACCACAACGCCCGGCCATTTTTTGGTTGCAGCCGTCATTGTTGTTTGACGGCCTGGGCTGGATTCGAACCCACCAACTCAGGTGTACGTGGCTGGCGCCTTAGCCGATTGAGCCACAGGCGCCGAGCCAAGAATTTTTTTTTTTTTATAAAATATTATCTACATGTTGTTCATCTCTTTGTAAAACTTCATAATGAATATTTTGTACATAAAGGTACATTTAGCTACAATTTCCCGTTTTCCATACGTATGGTGACTTTATGGGTGACTTTTAGGACACCCTTTATTGGCCTTTTTAATGGTTTTTATATGTCATAATCTAATGACTTTATATGTCTAATCCAACAAAATAGGGCTTCTTACAATATAGGCCTGAATGAATGCTCATGACATGTTTCCCCTGAACTCAGGGTCAGTGGTGCTGGTGGTTTGGGGGGGTGTCAGGATAGTGGAGAGAGAAAGTATCTTCATACATCCTCCCCCAATTAATTTGTGCCCCCAACTCACACATAAAGTTGAATCTGAAGCTGTAGATACGGTCCACAGAGTCAGTTCCTGTGTACCAGTGTTTCTTTACCTAGCTGTGTATAAATAGTAACATCCATGAAGTGAAGGGACAGAGCCCCCGTTTCCACTGGGGGAAGAAGCGCGAGTCCTGCCAAAAGTTTCTTCCCTTTTGAAAAGGCTAATCTCAAGCTTAAAGACTTCAACTTCCTTCTTAAAGACCTGGCTCCTTTTCTTCGGGAAGTATGTGTTTCTGCACGGATACAGATGGGATTTAAGATGCAGAAGGAAGGAGATTTAATTTACTGAGTATGCCCTTGGCAACCGAGGGAAGGCTGTCTGAGAGTAAAAAAGAATAACAACCAGGTTTGCCAATATACCACTCTGGATTACAGAACCGCACCAGGGTTATTGTGCCTGGAACTTTTTTTGTTCTTTTCTTTTAAAAACACTGCCTAATTACAGCCATGATGACATTAAAAAAAAAAAAAAAAGAAGACGCTCTTTCTTTTCCTTTCCAGGTTTTCATTCTACTGAGGGTAACCCAAGGGCAGACTTAGATTTTCTCAGTAATTCAAAAGAAAAGTGAATACTATTAAGGAAAAAGAGCTTTAACTTTACACTCTAAAATCCTGTGTTAAATGTGAACAGAAGGAAGGACCAGAAAAGTCTGCTGACAAATGTTATCTGCTGTCTTTTGAAAACAAATGTTATGTGTGCCACGGGGCTCTTATGAATAGTGATAGGACGTGCTCGTTGAGCTCTTTTTAGGTTTTAGGTCAACTCCTACCTAATCACTCAGGCAATTCACATTCACCATATGGGGATTTAAGTGTTTGTGTTCACAACACTTTGGGTCAACAGTTGTGAAACTTTAGGTCTCATTAGCTCTGTGGCCCAACTGAGAGTTTGGCAGTAAGGTTAGCTACAGATGAATAGTTACCAAACTATACCAAATAAGTACAAATTACTTTTTGTCTCTGTCAAGTGAAACTATTTCTAGTTAACAGTTTCACAGAAATTGAGCATCAGTACACAAGATTCTAAGAAGCTTTCTCATCTAATGTGCTTGATCTGTTTTTAACATGCAGTCTCCACTGTCTTATGTGCATTTCTCCTTTTATCTGGGAAATGTTACGAAATATGTAAGAAGGCTTGAGCTGGGCACGTTGGCTCACACCTGCAATCCTAGCACTCTGAGAGGCTGAAGGAGGAGGATTGCTTGAAGGTTGGAGTCTGAGACCAGCCTGAGCAAGAGTGAGACCCCTGTCTCTACAAAAGATAGAAAAACAATTAGCCAGGCATGATGGTGGTGTGCATCTGTAGTCCCAGCTACTTCAGAGGCCAAGGCAGGAGGATAACCTGAGTCCAGGAGTTTGAGGTCGCAGTGAGTGAGCTATTATGGTGCCACTCTATCTGCCTGGGTGACAGAGTGAGACCATGTCTCCAAAAAAACAAAACAAAACAAAAAGGGCTTGGTTTCTGGTGATGGTTGCTGAGTTTGAATCAGTCACTAGCTGACCGATTCTTGTACTTTTTCATTCCTCTCACCAGGAACATTAGGTGATGGGCCTGATGGATGGACTCAGTTGGGCCCTGTACAGTGGCTCTCGCCTGTAATCCTAGCACTTTGAGGCCTAGGCAGGTGGATTACTTGAGCTCAGGAGTTTAAGACCAGCCTGAGCAAGAGCGATACCCCATCTCTAAAAGGAGCCAGGCATTGTGGTGGGCACCTATGGTCCCAGCTACTGGGGAGACTGAGGCAAGAGGATTGTTTGAGCCCAAGAGTTTGAGGCTGCTGTGAGTTAGGACTCTGCAGCACTCTACTGAGGGTGACAAAATGAGGCCCTGTCTCAAAAAAAGAGATATATTGGCTTTCCCGGCCGCCGCCATTGTCGCGCTCGGAGCCCCTCGGCGCAGGCGGCCAAGGCTAGAGGCGGCTGCGGGATGGCAGACACCGACAAGCCCGAGGACCCCGGGGCCACTGGCAACGACAGCCCGCATCAGCAGCGAGTGGCGGAGAAGGAACAGCCGCAGCCGCTCGGCAGCAGCTCCAATGGCGTTAAAAAGGAGAATGATGAATCAGTGAAAGAAGAGAAGTCTGACTTAAAAGAAAAATCTACAGGAATTAAGAAGGCCAATAGATTTCATCCTTGTTCAAAAGACAAGAATTCAGGCACTGGAGAAAAGAAGGGTCCAAATCATAACAGAGTTTTCATTAGCAATATCCCACAGGACGTGAAATGGCAAGCTATTAAAGATCTGATGAGAGAAAAGGTTGGTGAGGTTACATACGTGGAGCTCTTTAAGGATGCGGAAGGAAAAGCAAGGGGTTGTGGTGTCGTTGAATTCAAAGATGAAGAATTTGTAAAGAAAGCACTAGAAACCATGAACAAATATGATCTTAGTGGAAGACCCCTGAATATTAAAGAGGATCCTGATGGAGAAAATGCTCGTAGGGCATTGCAACGAACAGGAGGCTCATTTCCAGGAGGACATGTCCCTGATATGGGATCGGGGTTGATGAATTTACCACCTTCCATTCTCAATAATCCAAATATTCCTCCAGAGG
>CAUYON010047574.1:0-11961 GCA_963573935.1 Arctocebus calabarensis
TTTTTTTTTTTTTTTGAGACAGAGCCTCAAGCTGTCACCCTAGATAGAGTGCTGTTGCATCACAGCTCACAGCAACCTCCAATTCCTGGGCTCAAGTGAGTCTCTTGCCTCTGCCTCCCAAGTAGCTGGGACTACAGGCGCTGGCCACAACGCCTGGCCATTTTTTGGTTGCAGCTGTCATTGTTGTTTGGCGAGCCTGGGCTGGATGCCAACCCTTCAGCTCAGGTGTACGTGGCTGGCGCCTTAGCCTGTTGAGCCACAGGTGCCGAGCTAGAGTTTTTCTATTTTAGTATAGAAGGTGTTTCGCTCTTTCTCAGGCTGGTCTGGAATTCTTGAACTTGAGCAATCCACCTAACTTGGTTTCCAAGAGTGCTAGGATTATAGGTGTGAGTTACTGCACCCAGCCAAGCTCTGTCATTTTTACAACAGATCTCCCTGTGTTAGGCATTCATTTCTGTAATATATTCCCCCTTAATACTGTGGCATATACTATTATCTTCTGAATTTTAGAATCCAAACCATGCTTCTAATGTTTAGACTCATATGATTAATTCTAAATTACTTGATGTTGCATATGAGACTTTTAAAATTAGATCACAAAGTGCTTCTCCCTATCTTAACTCTTAACACTGCCCTTATACCACGTGCATGTCTCTTCCCACTCACCTACCACCACCTCCAGCATGCCTCTGAACTCTTCTGTCCAACCACATAGGCTGCTAGCTTTTTTACTGAACATATCATGCACTTTTCTCATTTCTGTGCTTCTGGCAAACTGATTGCTACTCTGAAAACCTTTCCTCCTGACTCTGAAACCTAGTTCATATATCACCTGGACAAAATCAGCTAGGTATTCCTTCCCAGAATATTTCTATTAGGAATATTTATTTATACATAATTGATTTTTAGCCATATGGTAATTAGGTACAGATTAAGTAAATTATTTTCTACCATCAACCTTTGCTCCTTTCACTCTTTCTTCTTGTCCCTGGGGGAGTTGGGTGTCAGAGGACTCTGGCAGTAGCAGATAAGTTTGTGTTTCTGATTTGGGAGAAGCAATGCGTTGCTGTAAAAATAGGTTTGACAACGAGGTCTGCCTAAAGGTATCATCATGCTAATGGGATCTACTTCTGGGTACCCTCACACAGAGGGAAAGGAGAGAAAAAATTAAGGGACTTGTAATACTCTGTATTTCTGTACTCTGTACTCTTGAAATACTCTGTATTTCTTCAGAGTATATTGCAGTTTGGTCATGTAAAAGTGCTTTTCCCCTCCCCACCTTCATATACACTAAAATAAAAGGAATTTTCCTGAGGATTAATTTTTAGGAATAAACTATAGTATAATTGTAGGGGCAATAGAACATTTTCTCTTCTCCCTGCTAGTGAATATGGGCACTGCTTCAGTACCTAAATTGGCTTCCAAGAGAATAAGATATCCCCCACATTTAGAAGACTTAAAATGAAATTTTAAGAAAAGTGCCTGAATAAAGAAAAAAAAAAAAACAAAAACAAGAAAAGTACCTGAATAATCTCAAGTGTCAGCCTAAAATAAGAGATTAATGATAAATCAAATCTTTTTGAGGAAGATAAAAGATAGGAGAAGCTAGGGGCACTACAAAATTTATAGAGTTATCTTTTACTGTGATTTGATATTTAGAGTCTGAATAGATATTCAGAGGATTATAGAGGATTCTAGGGCCTACACAAAATGTAGCCTTTAGAGAACCACTTATCTGTGTATTTCTTTCTTATCCCTATGGACATGTGTTCCAGTTTATTGCATATTATGTCTGTTCAAGGGTGTCTTCTGTATATTTTCTTGGTGAATTTGTGAGTGAGAAAGTGGGAGGAGAGAGTGCCATCAGATCTAGCCATCAGGTAGGTGATAAATAATGCCTTATGAATGATCTGCATGATTTAATAGCAGCATTTTTGTGCCTTCATTCACCTTCATTTGCTCTCATTCACTGAGTACCACCTGACCTTTTGCCTAGAAGAACCTCTTGGAGTTGCCTAAAGAGCTTTTATAATTTTTTTCCTCTAAAGAAAAGTGAGCCTAGTGAGGCTCACATTCCTTCTGCTTTTCCAGTATTAATAGAAATCCCTTCTTGCATCTTACCTCCTTTATTTCCTTCTTTTTAACTTTTCTGAAATCTTTTCTGTGACACTTAAGAATAGCTTACTGTTTTCAGCAATCTCTGAACAAATACATTATTAATTTAGAGATTATCATTGTATTTTCTGGAATTTAACACCGTCCAATAGGACTTTCTGTGATGGTGGAAATGTTCCACAGTTGTGTTGTCTTCATATGGTAGCCATTAGCAACATGCTCTTTTTTTTTGAAACAGAGCCTCAAGCTGTCACCCTGGATAGAGTGCTTTGGCATCACAGCTCATAGCAACCTCCAATTCCTGGGCTTAAGCGAATCTCTTGCCTCCGCCTCCCAAGTAGCTGGAACTACAGGCGCCCTGTACAACGCCCAGCCATTTTTTGGTTGCAGCCATCATTGTTGTTTGGTGGGTCCAGGCTGGATTTGAACCCGCCAGCTCGGGTGTACAGGGCTGGCGCCTTGGCCCATTGAGCCACAGGCACCGAGCCAACATGAGGCTCTTGAACGCTTGAAATGGGCTAGTGCAACTGAGGAAGTAAATTTCAAATTGTGTTTATTTTTATTTATTTATTTTTTTTAAGGCAGAGTCTTGTTCAATTGCCCTGGGCTTGAGTGCTGTGACATCATAGCAAACTCTTGAGCTCAAGCCATCCTCTTGTCTCAGCCTCCTCAGTAGTTGGGACTACAGGCACCCACACAGCACCTGGCTAGTTTTTCTATTTTTAGTAGAGACAGGGTCTCCCTCTTGCTCAGACTGGTCATTTAATTTTAATTAATTAATTTATTCATTTATTTTGGGATACAGTCTCTATGTTACTCTGAGTAGAGTGCCATGGTGTTATAGCACACAGCAACCTCAAACTCTTGGACTCAGAGGATCCCCTTGCCTCAGCCTCCTGAGTAGCTGGGACTACCAGCACCTTCTGCAGCACCTGGCTAGTTTTTCTATTTTTGGTAGAGATGGGGGGTGGGGAGTCTCTCAGTTTTTGCTCTGGCTAGTCTGGAACTCCTGAGCTCAGGCAGTCCACTTGCCTCAGCCTCCCAGAGTGCCTTTGTCCCCAGCCTAATTTTAATTTAAATAACTCCCGTGGCTAGGGTCTGCCATGTTGAAAGTTAAGCTCTAGATCATACATTGATAATTCTGTAATACACAGATAAAAACTGGTATGTAGTCACGTGCCACATAATGACATTTTGGACCACAAATATGACAGTAGTCCTATAAGATTAATACCATATTTTTACTATACCGTTTATATGCTTACATACATAAATAGCAGATACTTACTAGTGTGTTATAGTTGCCTACCGTCTTTAGTATAGTGACATGATGTACAGGTTTGTAGTCTAGGAGTAACATCCTATATTATATAATCTGGCTATGTAGTAAGGTTTATGTAAGTACACTATGATGTTCACAAAACGACAGCATTTCTCAGAATGTGTCCCCATCATTAAGTGACATATGACTATATTTGGTAATCTATATTTGTGGGTTCCATTGATAAGACTGTAAAGTTGATGGATTCATTTACCTATTTAATGCAAATATAGTTCCTTTACTGTATAAGGAATTTAATAGTTCGTCCAAATTGTTTTATTGGAGGAGACTTTGGCTCTAGTGTTTAATGTTCAAACTCAAAACTGGTCAATGTTCAGAGTTGATATAAACCCTAGGAAATGTCATAATCTTTCACCTGGATTATTGTACCGATCTCTCAACCAATGTCTTTACATTACTCTTATTCTTCTCATTCTGTTTTCCACACCATAATTTTAACTTCAGCAATCATTTCAGAACACAGATAACTCATTTAACGCCACCACGTTTAAGACATTTCACTGGCTATGGAGAAGACTAGAATCCTATAACGTGAGCTGTAGTAGTGGGCCTCATCTCAACACCATGTTTTCTCTTACTGCCTGTACTTAAGCCACCTGAACTTTTCAGTCCATTAAACACTATTTAAATAGCTCACTTCAAGGTCACCCATGATTTCTATTTCCCTAAGTCTAAAAGTTAATTTTCTGTACATATAATTCTTGACTTACTTATCATTCAACACAGTTGACCATTTCCTTAATTAAATCATTCTTACTATGGGTAGCACCTGTGGCTCAGTGAGTAAGGTGCTGGTCCCATATACCAGAGCTGGTGGGTTCAAACCCGGCCCCAGCAAAAAACTGCAAAAAAAAAAAAAAAAATTCTTCCTCTGATTTTTATGACATCACAGATTTTTTTTCCTGTACTTTTAGATTCTAGAATTGCTTCTTGATCATAGGTGCTCTCCACTTCCCAGTCTCCCTGGGTGATCTTTTCCAGGTTCATGGCTTTAAAGAACATCAGTTCATTAATACATTTCTATCCCTAATCAGTGTTGCTAGTATATTCAACTTTTCCTCCACTTTTCTACTCAGATATGTAACAGATCTCTCAAACTTAACAAGTCTGAACAGAACTTAAAAAAAAAAAACTTTGTCCTACAAAATCTCAAACATAAACAAAAGGAGAAATGTTGCCTCGTATGCTATGAACCCATCCCTCAACTCTAGCAATCAATTCATGACCTCTCTTATTTTATCTATGTATTGCTACCACTTGCTCCCCAACCTCGTTATATTGAGGTACATCCTAGATAGTCTTCTTTTCTGTAAACATTTCAATTTTTTGTCTCCTAAAGATTATAAAATTTTAAGACAATACCAATATCACATAAAAATTAATAGTGAGTCTTATTATCATCAAATACCCTGTGAATCAAAACAGAACTTTTGATCTTTCCATGTCTCTTCCTTCCCCAGTCTTTTCCCCACCTTCAACAACTAATGGCACTACCATATATTCAGTCGCGTAGGCCTCAAACCTCAAAGTTATCTTTCTTTAGTCCCTCACCGCTAATTCATCAGCAAGTCCTCTTAGCTCTATCTTCAAATTATATGCTAAATCTGATTCTGTAGTTACCCCTTTATCAAAACATCTTTATCTTTTGACTAGACCATCCCAGTAATCTCCTAAATGGTCACTCTGTTCCCATTCTCCTCCTATAATCCATTCTCCACACACCAGCCTCTGTTGCCTTTTGAAAAAGTAATGTTATTCCCTTGTCTAAAACTGTTGCCTGTAGAACAGAATTTTTAATCATTTCCTTTATCTAGACCAGGGGTAGGGAAGTTGTTTTTTTCATGTTGGAAAACTTCCCTACCCCTCGTGTAGATAATAAAAATGATTAAAGATTCTGTTCTGCAGGCAACAGTTTTAGACAAGGGAATGATTAAAACTTTTTCATGTTGGCCGCATTAATTTAGGTATAATCAAATGAGGCCACATTCAAGAAACTGCAAGTAGATATCCTTTTAAAAATGTATGTTATTTAATATGTACTTAATAATTTCAGAAAATGAAAGATAATTAATTTTAAAGTTAATTAATCTTTTAATGACTTTGTTGTGCCTGCTTTTTGTTGGAAAGCATTTGAATAATTGGTTGCAGCACAGAGGTCCGAATTTTCAGTTGATGCTCTGGATGAGTCATTTGTGACCTTAAGAATGTCTTTATTTGGGTTAGTGGGAGAATGTAGATTCATAGCAGTAAGTAGTTGAAAAGTAAGAAGGCACTTTTCAGGCATATTGCTGAAGGTGTGGGTATTCTACTGAATTTTTCTGTATTTCAACTGGATCTTTCTTAGCATCACATAATGACTTTAAAATGTCATGTGCTAAGAGCTCAATCAATTCCACTTATACATATAGTTATTTAGGTGCCTTGGTGACACCAACTAAGTGAAGCTGAAATGGGCTATGGGAGTGTGATATCATGATTCTTAAAGTTAGTGAACTTTTCATTGTATTCTCCAATTAATAGGACTATAACAGCTGCTTATTCTTCAGATGACTTGCATATATCATCCTGCTCATCAGTGACCTTTTTTAACTAGAGATAATTTTCATCTGAAATTTCTTTTTGAAGTATTTTGAAAAAAAATAGCTTGCAAAGAAATAAGCAAGTTGTTTTGATTTGATGTATCACACAGAAATGCTGCATTCATACAGAAATCTTTCAGTAATTCACATTGCTAGTTTTTTTCTTCATAAAATTTAACTATTCTTGTGATAGCCAACACACTGTAGATCAGTGGTTCTTAACCTTCTTAATGCTGTGGCCCTTTAATACAGTTCCTGTGGGTCGCAACCCACAGATCAAGAACCGCTGCTTTACATGATAAAGCAAATCCAAACTGAAAACCTCCTCATTCAACTTTAGCATGTTACAAAACTGACTATGCCATGTTGCATTTGCACTACTTACAACTTAACACAAATTAACACTACTTACAACTTGTTGCAGAGAGTCACTTAAAATAGAAGCTTTAACACATAGATTTTGCTGAAGCAAGATACAATGAAAAGAAATGAGAACTTCTGGATCTGTTTATAGTTTTTTTATCTGTGCAATAAACCCTTAATGTTTTCCTGTAATGGAAGGTGCCCTGTCTATATATACACTGACTAATTGTACTAAATTCAGTAAAACTTCATGACACTTACCTTAAAGATTGAAGATAATCTATTCCCGGTGTTCTGTTTGCAAGAGTGCCCAAAGCCAGTAACTCTTGGTAGCAAAGAAAATCTTCTGTTAAGACCTGAATAAAGTATTAATATAAAATCTGTCCTGACACAGTAGTATCATTTGATTGATCCAAAGAGATTGGACACTATGTATTTACTTTTGAAGTATTACATGAAGTGGTTATATTAAGTTGAAAGCTATTTCATGCTGCTGGTCAGTTAATGGTTCTCCTTGAAAGAGGCAGTTGTTTGTACTTTGACATGTTATCTGAGGTCTAAGCATCCTACAACTTTGGCAGTATATGCTTTCACAATTTATGCATCACTGAATGGCTTCCCTTTTCTCCCAAGTATGTAACTTACTTTATAAGTTGCTTCAGTGGCATTATTTCTAGGTTTTATATCTGCTTGAAAGAATAGACTTTCAATTCTTTTAAAACCTTTTATACCTCTCCCTCTATTGTAAAATATGTCTGGCTCTTATGAGTATCATAATGCTGATGGGCATTGAATTTCTTTAACAATATTGCAGTATCACAAAGCAAGCAAATCATCTTGTCTTTAGCAGAAATGAGGTAATATTGCAATTCTCAATCCTCATTTAAAAATCTATTTTCTGGCTGGGCATGGTGGTTCACTCCTATAATCCTAGCACTCTAGGAGACTGAGGTGGGGGGATTTTTTGAGCTCAGGAGTTCAAGACCAGCCTGAGCAAGAGTGAAACCCTGTCTCTACTAAAACTAGAAATACTAGCTAGGCCTTGTGGCTGGTGCCTATAGTCCCAGGTACTCAGGAGGCTGAGGCAAGAGGATCACTTGAGCCCAGGAGTTTGAGGTTGCTCTGAGTAACGATGCCACATCAGTCTACCCAGGGTGACGGAGTGGACTCTGTCTCAGAGAAAAAAAAAAGTCTGTTTTTCTTCCTTCAGCATTCTCTTGGTCTTCTTTGACATGATGGGGTTAAGCAGACAGAATTTTAAAATACTGTTGAATTGTGCAACTGTTCACCAACTCCACTTTAAATAGAAACAGTACAGTGTTATCAAAACCTGATAACATACTGGCATACTTGACCCCCATAAATTCTTGCCAATCAGTCTCTTGTGGTAGTGGCACCAGTCAGGTAGGGGAAGGTAGAACTAAATCACGAGCATAGCAGTGGTCAATTTAGTCTTCAGTGGCTCACTAATGTACTTAATTGTGCCTGTCAATCTGGGAGGATTATTTCATTGAAACTTATTTTATTCTTTGGTATTTTAAATATGTTTATTTTAAAAATAAAAAATATATAAAAGATGAGCAAAAATGTATTAGTAAAAATAAAAGGATTTGTTCTGTAAATTTGGATTCGGTCAAAAGGCTGCAAGTTCCCCACCCCTGTTCTATATTGTCCTCTATATGCTGGTCTAATCTGACTTATTTCAGACCACTTGCCTTCTTTTAATTCTTCAAAAACCCTAAAGTTTGTTCTTGCCTCATAATTTTTTATCTCTTCCCCTTTTTTATAGAGGTGAGATCTTGCTGTGTTGCTCAGGGCAGTCTTGAAATTCCTGGCTTCAAGCAGTCTTTGACTTCCCAAAGTTCTGGGATTATAGGCATGACCCCTAGTTCCTGACCTTGTTTTTTTTATTGTTTGTTTTCATTGTATTTTTCAGGATCAAAATTATGTTCTTTATGGGAGTATTTGTTTATTGTCTACTTCCCTCCTTCAGGAATTTTGCTTTCTGTTTTGTTCATCACTGTAACCCTGGTGTTTACAATGGTGCCTGACACCTACTAGGCATTAATACAGTCAGCTTTCCCGAATCTGTGGGTTCCATGTCCATGTCTGCTGGATTCAAACAGCAGATCAAAAATAGTTGAAGAAAAATTGCATCTGTAGAGAACATGTACAGAACTTACTTTCTTGTCATTCCCTAAACAATATAATATAACAACTATTTTCATAGCTTTACATTGCATTAGGTATTATAAGTAATCTAGAAGTGATCTAAAGTATATGAGAAGTTGTGGATAGGTTATGTACAAACACTGAGCCATTTTACTTGAGCATCTTTGGTTCCAGGACCAGTAATACCAAGGGACGATTATAATTTTGTTGTTTTTTTTTTTGTTTTTTGAGAAAGAATCCCACTTTGCTGCCCCAGGTAGAGTACAATGATGTCATCATAGCTCACTGTAGCCTCACACTCCTGGGCTCAGGTGATCCTCCTGTCTCAGCCTCCCCAGTAGCTGGGATTATAGGCATGAGCTACCATGCTCAGCAGGGTATAATTTTGTTTTCTTTTGTTTTACTTTTATTTTTTATTTTTTTTGAGATGGAGTCTCAAGATGTCGCCATGGCATCACAAGTCACAATAACCTCTAACTCTTGGGCGTAAGCGATTCTCTTGCCTCAGCCTCCCAAGTAGCTGGGACTACAGGCGCCTGCCCCAACGCCCAGCCATTTTCTTTTGGTTACAGTTGTCATTGTTGCTTAGCAGACCTGGGCTGGGTTCGAACCCACCACCTTAGGTGTATGTGGCCTGCCGGCCCCGCCTGTAATTTTGTCTTGAATGAAGAATGAGTTAATAGATGAATGAACTCTGTGGTATTCTTCTCTAACTGCTGCATTATTTAAAGAAGAAAGATTACACAGGGCTTTCATAGCCAAGACAAACTTTATCCAACCCTGTTTAATTTAGTTCAATTTGGACAGGGGAAAAGAAAGTTTTAGAAGATTTTAAAGGACTTTTTTTTTTCTTTTTTTGAGACAGAGTCTCAAGCTGTCTCAGACAGAGTCTCTGAGACATCACAGTTCACAGCACCCTCCAACTCTTTGGCTCAAGCGATTCTATTGCCTCAGCCTCCCAAGTAGCTGGGACTGTATGCAACAACTGCAACACCTGGATATTTTTAGAGACAGGGTCTTGCTCTGGCTCAGGCTGGTCTTGAATCTGCTGGCTCAGGCAATCTACCTGCATCAACATCCCAAGTGCTGGGATTATAGGCATGAGCCACCACACCTGGCTAGGACTTTTTTTTTTTAAGGCAAGTTGTAGGAGATAAAGTTGGCAGGGTGGGTCGCTGCCTTCTACCTACCTATTTTTAGTTAATTTTGTATAGTTAATTTTAGTTGTTTATGGTTTATATAGTTAAATATAATTGTACATATTTATGAGGTACATGTGCTATTTTGATACAAGTTTCTAATGCAGCAGTTCTTGACCCATAGGAACTGTATTAAAGGGCCGTGGCATTAGGAAGGTTGAGAATCACTGATATAATATGTAATCAACAAATCAGGGTAATTAGGATATCCCTCACCTCAGGCACTTATCATTTCTTTGTGTTAGGAACATTCCAATTCCACTGTTAGTTATTTTGAAATAGACAATAAATATTAACTATAGTTGCCCGGCTGTGCTACTGTTGCTTGAGTCTGGGATGTCACAGAGGCTAAGGCCTATTGAAGGAATTGTATGGAATAAAGGCGGCTACAAGCTCTCTTAGGCATGTAGCAAAAAAATCTTTATTTTAACACAGCTTATATAGCTAATACTACACGTATGCACTATTAATCAATAATCTTATGACGTATACATCGTCCATCTAAAATCTGGTGACTTGATTCTCGTGATTATCACCTGATCATATCATGACCAGGCCATCACCTCCAGGGCCCACCTGTCTGTTGATCAACTAACACACTACTCCAGTAACTATTATCTTTTACCATCATTACATCTACAATTAAATCTAAGCTACAAAGCAAATTCTGGAAAAATAAGCTGCTTGAATGCTAGACCTTTAACAGACCATCTGGAGGCGGTCATTCATTCTCTAGGAGTGGTGGAGATTCCTAAGATATACAGAAGACTTGCCTGCAGGCCCTCCCCCCAAGACCAAGCCTTTGTTCACCGAAATATTACCTTCTGTATGAGTTGGCCTAAGGTCAAAATGGAGTTCTATCTCGGTCTCTCCTTCCCAACTCACTAAAAAACTTCAAACCTGTACTCACAGGATGAATCTGTTTAAAGGCCCATAGTTAAAGGCTTTTCTCCTATACTACCAAACACTGGATCTTAATCCTTCTAACTGTATTTTTGTGTCCATTCGTCATCTCCTCTTTATCCTCTCCCCACTACCCTTCCCAGCCTTAATTTACCTATTTTTGACTCCCTAAATGGTGCTACTGTCATTTGTTTGGAATTTAAAACCATTTTACAGACATTATGTTATACTGTATATAGCAAACTATTTAAAATTGTAGTTGCTTTATGAATATTGTTATATTATCCCCTAAGAATTCCAGTTTACAGAGGATACTATCAACAAAGAAGAAAGAAAGATACAGGAAGAGGACATGAGATAAAGAATGTGGTTTTATTTTATTTTAATACATGAATGATTTTATTGTTAAGATTAATATATTTTATCAAATTGCACATCTTCATGTCTGATTGCTCACATGAATTTTTTAGACTAGGAATATTTTTTTGTTTGTTTGTTTGTTTTAGAGACAGAATCTCATTCTGTTGCCCTCGGTAGAGTGCTGTGATTTCACAGCTCACAGCAACCTCCAGCTCTTGGGCTTAGGCAATTCTCTTGCCTCAGCCTCCCTACTAGCTGAGACTACAGGTACCCGCCACAACACCCAGCTATTTTTCTGTTGCAGTTTGGCTGAGGCTGGGTTTGAACCCAGCACCCCTCTGTATAAGGGGCCAGCGCACTACTCACTGAGCCACAGGCACCGCCCAGATTACGAATATTTTTAAAGTGTGAAGAATTAGGTTTTACATCTGATATTTGTCTGTGTTTTATTAATCTAAGTTATGGACCTTTCCACATGTCATTTCTCGTTGAGATGTAGAAAAGACTACTAAATTCACTGAAGATTAATGGAAATGGAATGATAGAAAAAAATTTAGGCTACAGGTTTAGATCGAATGGACTATTATAATTGGAAACTAATGTTCTTTAATGGAGAATTGGGCAGGTAAGTTTTAGCATTTCCATAGGAGAGAATATTTATGCAACTATTATAAATGTCTAAAAGGCGTTTTTAGTAACAAGGACAAAATGCTCATAGTATAATGTCATAAAGCAGGACTTTATTTTTGTTGTTTTTTTTGTTTTTGTTTTTTGAGACAGACCCTCAGCCTGTCACTCTGGAGAGAGTGCCGTGGCATCACAGCTCACAGCAACCTCCAATTCCTGGGCTCAAGCGAGTCTCTTGCCTCTGCCTCCCAAGTAGCTGGGACTACAGGCACCCGCCACAACGCCTGGCCATTTTTTGGTT
>CAUYON010047575.1:0-17392 GCA_963573935.1 Arctocebus calabarensis
TATTGCTTTGGGAAGTATGGACATTTTAACAATATTGATTCTTCCCAACCATGAGCATGGTATGTTTTTCCATTTGTTAACATTTTCAGCGATTTCTTTTCTTAGAGTTTCATAGTTCTCTTTATAGAGATCTTTCACTTCTTTCGTTAGGTAGACTCCCAGATATTTCATCTTCTTTGGCGCTACTGTAAAAGGAATGGAGTCTTTGACTATTTTTTCAGCTTGGTTTTTATTAGCGTATATAAAGGCTACTGATTTATGAGTGTTGATTTTGTAGCCTGACACCTTGCTGTATTCCTTGATCACTTCTAAGAGCATCACAGTAGAAACCTTGGTGTTTTCAGATATACAATCATATCATCTGCAAAGAGTGAAAGTTTGATCTCTTCTGATTCTATGTGGATACCCTTGATTGCCTTTTCTTCCCTAATTGCAATGGCTAAAACTTTCATTACAATGTTAAAGAGCAATGGAGACAATGGGCAACCTTGCCTGGTTCCTGATCTAAGTGGGAATGATTTCAATTTAACTCCATTCAATACAATATTGGCTGTGGGGTCTACCCATTCTTCATAAACAAAAAGAATTAAGGCATGTATTTGACTGTTCTAATGGAACATTAGATGACTAATGTAAAAATTCACTCCTAAATGGGTTTAGAATATTCTTTTCTACTTATTTGATCATAAGTTTATATTACATAGTGAAAATATAGTACTTTTATTAAAACATTCAAAGGAATAACTATAAAAATCTGGGAAACCCTAGCCCGAGGCAAAACTCCCATGTATATTCCTCCTGCTCATTGAATTTTTTTTTTTAAGGAACAATATAATCAAATTACAACACTGGTTCCTGAAAATGCAGAGTTGTTTTGGAATCTTGTCTGTCTGGTTTCCTTCTTAGTATAAATTTTAAACTTCTATTTTGGGGAAGGGGTATTTGGATTGTTTCTACTTTGTATGTTTTTATACTAAAGTAAAGTTAAAGATGATGGACAGATTTCCAAGACAACACACAACAATTATTTGGTTCATACAAACTAAAATAGAATCCAGGTTGTGAAAGGAGAAATTTTTGTAGAAGAAAAGGAGGAAGAAAAGGGGAGGAATGGCTGCTTTCATGGGTATAAAGCCAAATCTTGATGAAATTTTAAAGTGACAAAGTATGCTTTCAGTGTTGAGTCATTCAAAAATATTCATTGACTTTTCAGTCTGCCATTTCCCCATGAGCCTCAATGTTTCATGTATTCTAATTACCTAAGTGTTTATCTAAGTGAGTGATGTACAGACCCTGGCAGGCTGCACAGACCATGCAGTGCCCACTTCCCAGGGGCAGCATGGCTTGCAATTGGACAACATGCAAGAGACATTTGTTCCAAAGAAAATTCCTGCACCTGCTGCAAATCTACCAATTGAGAATTTTGAGGTGGAGCCAAAAGTTTTACATTTCTAAACATTATAGAATTTGATATTACAGATGTTAAAGCATGAAAACTATTGGCTGCCATTTTGTATTATCTACCCCCTTGCTCTGCTGCATACAATAGTCCTGCAGGCCCCACAAATTAAAAATTTAATTACCCTAATTAGATGGTCAGTTTTTGGTGAAGTGAGATCTATAAGATTGTCAAAGATATTTGAATTCTAAAAGAGATTTATGGTTAATCATAATGCCCTCTCATTGGAGAATTTTAGGCATTATGACAAAGGAAAGGAATTTCTGATATAAGTATGTCTAGGAAGAAAAGAGAGATGTTGGGGGCAGGTAAAGCCACATGGACAGAATATTTATAACTGAGACCTTCCTCTGGAGTAAAATCTTCAAAAGTGTTTTTCAAAAGAGAAACAACTTTCTCTCTTCTTTGTGTACCCAAAGATTCCCCAAATTGGTACAAGCCTTCCACCAACCCACTCACCTACCTACCCACACATTATTGTACATAGCTAGTTATCTTTGCAGTGATAAGGTGGGCTGTGCAGCTGATAGAGATTTAGGGGCAGAGCAACCATTTTGGGGGGTATGAGTGTATGACTTGTAAATCATGTAAGGGGCTATTTAGTTCCATGATATTTTCCAATTGACTAAAATTGGGCTGGGGGAGGCAGAAATATTTTTGTTTCCCAAATGTCTGCTTCTGAGTCTTTTCCATGGACTAAGTTGACAAAATGTTTGCTGTAATTAACAGCATCATGAGGCTAATAATAGCTTCATGGGATCTTTATTTTCTTCCTTCCTTTCTCCCTCTCTATCTCATTTCTTTTCTCCCTCCTTCACTTCTCCCTTAAATATGCTATTGCTTATTTGAGAATGATTTATGGTTATAATCTCAAATAGGGAGACGATTGATCTGACATTGACATAAAAACATCACAGACTTTAAAAGTCCGTGTTTGATTCTAGCAAGGCCTCCACACAGATGTCCTCCTTTTGGTCTTTATTCATTTCCTTTTCTTATTCTTTGTCTTTGAGATGGTGAAGTATTAACAACTGTGCAGCAGTGTTCACTGGGAATAATCAATGCTTTTTCCAAAGATGAAAAATAGTTTGTGTGTGGAATGAGCAGGATTATTGCTTTAATTTTAACCAGATACTGTGTATAAAATAGGTCATTTAGGTGATTTAAAAAATGCCAAGAAGTAAAATGTTATAAGATGCAGTAAAAAAATACATTATTTTAGAGACACAGTAAGATTAAAAGTTGAATGTCTGTGATAGCAAGGCTCCTCACAGGTTTGAAAAATAGAGTGTGAGGTTTGGGTGTATGCTTTGATGAGAATGAATCTTGCCATTTCCTGGGAAGGGAGGATGAAGACCCTGAGATCATTGATAGGATCATTGATCATAAAAGTTAGTAGAGGAAAAGACCAGGTGAGGATGAAATCGTCAAGTTCTTTGGAAAAGATTTTGTCAAGCTTAGAGGATTCCTGAGTTCTCCAGGACTTATTTTGACCACAACATGAATCCTAACTGTGAGACAAGATACAGAAATCCTAGAGGGGAAAGGCTGATACTTCCTTCAACCTGCCAGACCTGCCTTACCACAAAAAGGTCCTTCGAGATGTAGAGTGATATATTTCAGGAAAAAAATTTTTAGAAAGGCAACTTTTGTTTCAAACACTTCTTGTGATAAGCTCCCCATAGCTTTTGAAAATAACTGGGCTGGAGGGTGGATTTGAGAGGAGGAAAGTTGACTATAGACAAGTCAGTGATTTGGCTTGGACTATGTTGTTTAGTATATGTGGATATTAAAATTAATTAGTTAAATAAAATTAAAAATATTATTTCTCGGCCATTTTAACATATTTCAAGTGCTCAATAACTACATATAGCTAATGGATACTATATAGAATGCACACATGTAGAATCTTTACATTATTGCAGCAAGTTCTATTGGCCAGGACTGGTCTAAAGTTCTATGAGCCAAGTTGCCCATAACAATGGATCTTTCTTCATCCTTCACTAGCTACAGATGTGACCTGACACCCATACTTACTCTTCTTTTCAACCTCATGTTACAATGGCCTCTGCAGATTCCACATCTGTCACTTTTTTTTTTTTTTTATTCTCTTGAATGAGATAGAAGAAATATCAACTCCAATTAGATAAAATAATGTGCTGGAATTTGTGCTGAATTATGAATGTCATTGTCTTTCTTTTACTGATACCCTGAACTCTTATCACCTATGCTCCAAACTTTAGGGAACTCCCTAAAGGGCAAGGGGTTCCCAGACAATGAGGCTCTTCTAATCCACCAATGTATTGTGCAGGCAAGTCAGAAAGCAAATACTGAATAACCATTTTTACAGGAAATGGTTAGAAACAATGGAGATAGGACATAGAATTTGGTCTTTATTTTAAATACAAATATGAGGGCAGGGACCTATGATAGGGAAACACACACACACACACACACACACACACACACACACACACATGCAGGCCCAGGTAAATGTATGTGTTCCAGCTCTGTTATTTTGGAAAAGAAAAGAGCATTTGCCTAAATGATCAGGGCTCTTTTCTGGTGTGGTTGATGGAACACTGTGGAGGAGACCAGTGGGAATTTGAGGGCAGAGATGCTGGAAATCCTGGGCCTTGGTGATTGTTTCTGGTAGAAGGTGAGTGACAGCAAATTTGGACAGGACTTTTGCTTATTTTTTAAAAAACACAAAAATTCTTCCTTGAGGTACTTAATGTCAACCTTAAGATGGTTGCTCTGGCATGTAGGTTAAGATCTTTTCTACTCATAGAAACACTAAAAAAACACACTGAAAAACCAAATTTTCTTACTAGGCAATTTTTTTCTCTTTGTACCTCAGGCTTTTAGATAACTAAAAATTTAAACTATCAAGTAATTCTTCAACTTCAAGTAAAATAAGAGAAAACTGTTGTCATTCAGATGGAGAATGAGAGGTTCCAAAATTACTTCATTGCCTGTTGGGGAGTTAGAGGAATAGATGCCTGTATAAAATTCTCAGTATTGTGTAAAATAGAAAATAAAAAATTAAATCAAGAATGTGGGGCAAAAAAAAAAAAAAAAGAATGTGGGGCATATGAAGAGCATCAGTAACACAAAGAGTGGATAAATAGTGCTAAGAGGCCAAAAAAGTGCATACTGTCTTGTAGCACCAGTTAATGTGAAATTTTAGACCCAATCCAATTTTATAAAGTGAGATAAACCTGACAAGGTAGAAGCAAAATGCCTTAAGGTGATGGAGATGAAAACATGTGTAGGCCAAGAGATTTAAAGTAATAGAAATATGGTTAAAAATAATAAATACAAAATGTTATATAACTTATTAAAAACTGGAAAGATAATTTTTTACCCTTTGTAGACAAAGTAAGGAATAGCACTGAAACTGTAGGAAATCAAGAGTTATCAAAAAGCCAGTTAAAGAAATTGCCTATAATTCAGCAGAAAAAAAAAAGAGATGAAAACAACTAATGAAAATCAGATAAACATACAAGATAACAAATGTCTCAAATAAGGAAACATTTTTTTATTGGGAGAAGAATCAAGAAATGACCTAAAAAAGAACTATGTAAAGTGTTATGAGAAAAAAAGTTCCAGACAGAAAAATAAACTTACTTTTTAGATTCAAATGACTCTTGAGTTGCAAAAGGCACTGTGTGTAGGCATACACACAATTTGACAGAAGTCTAGAAGTTCAACAATGAAGAAGAAACATACATCCGGCATGAAAAAAAAAAAGATTAACAAAAATGAAAAAAATCTAGGTTTTAAACTTTTCCATTACAATAACAAGATAAAAGAATACAGCAACATCTATAGAGCACTTTCCAACATTATTACAACATGGTGCTGTAAAAATATTGTATGGTTAATAATCAGTGCTGTTTACAGGCCAAGGTGCCTGCTGTAGTGTTCTAGTTGTCATCTTCAGGGCGAAGGTGCTTCCCACCTTCCTCATGATACCTGCAACTCATTCTTGGTCCATGAGGTTGAAATCTCTGTTACAAGGGGTATTAAGGAAACAGGTTGTGATTTAAAAATTCTGAACCTGGTCAAATTCTCATTCACATGGGGAAAGGGAAAGGGAAAGACTTAAAGACATTATTTGTTCTAGTCTAAAAAACAAATACTTGAAAGTCGTATTGAAGATGACTGAAGTATAAGTAAATTTCAAAAAAAAATTTTGAAGTGGTGCTAAAAAAAGTTACCAGATGGTAAAAGGCAAAATCATTACAATAAATTATTGTATTAATCCACACACAAAAAGCCAATAATCCTATATATCAGTGGGCAAGAGACATGAATAGAATCTTCTCTAAAGAAGACAGACAAATGGCTAACAAACATATGAAAAAATGCTCACCATCCCTAATTATTAGAGAAATGCAAATCAAAACCACCCTGAGATACCATCTAACCTCAGTGAGAATGGCCCACATCACAAAATATCAAAACTACAGATGCTGACATGGATGTGGAGAGAAGCACACTTTTACACTGCTGGTGGGACTGCAAACTGATACAACCTGTTTGGAAGGAAGTATGGAGAACTCTCATAGAACTCAAGCTAGATCTTCCATTTGATCCTGCAATCCCATTACTGGGCATCTACCTAGAAGGAAAAAAATACTTTTATCATAAGGACACTTGCACTAGACTGTTTATTGCAGCTCAATTTACAATTGCCAAAATGTGGAAACAGCCTAAATGCCCACCAATCCAGGAATGGATTAACAAGCTGTGGTATATGTACACTATGGAATACTATTCAGCCATTTAAAAAAATGGAGACTTTACAGCCTTTGTATTAACCTGGATGGAAGTGGAACACATATTCTTAGTAAAGCATCACAAGAATGGAGATGCATGAATCCTATGTACTCAATTTTGATATGAGGACAATTAATGACAATTAATGACATGGTGGGGGTGGGGGAAGTGAAGAGCAGAGAGAAGAAGAAGGAGGGAGGGGTGGGGAAAGGAAGAGCAGAGAGAGGGAAGGAGCAAGGCGGTGGGATCTTGGTGTGTGCCACGCCTTTTGAGGGCAAGACACGATTGTAAGAGAGTCTTTACCTAATAAATGCAATCTGTGTAACCTGGTTTCTTTTAGCCTCAATGAATTCCCAACAATTAAAAAAAAAAAAAAAGTAAAGGAATTGAAAAAGAGAGGATTAACAAAGCCTAAGTTGAGTCTTTGAAAATTGACAGACTTCTGGAAAAATTTACTAAGTTGAGAGAGAGAGAATGCACAAATAAGGCCAGGTGTGGTGGCTCACACCTGTAATCCCAGCTCTTGGGAGGCTGAGGTGGGTGGATTGCCTGAGCTCACAGGTTTGAGACCAGTATAAGCCAGAGTGAGACCTCATCTCTAAAAATAGCCAGATGTTTTGGAGGGCACCTGTAGTCCCAGCTATTTGGGAGGCTGAGGCAAGAGAAGCACTTAAGCCCAGGAGTTTGAGGTCGCTGTGAGCTATGATGCCATGGCACTCTACCAAGTGTGACCAAGTGAGACTCTGTCTCAAAATTTAAAAAAAAAGAGAGAGAGAGAATACACAAATAAGCAATACTAAAAATGGGCAATTTCCTAGAAAATATAATTTACCAAAACACATGCAAGAAGAGAAAAGCAGAATATTTAGTTCTATAATCATTGAAGACATTGAATTAGGATTTAAGATCTTTGCACAAAGAAAATACTAGGCCCAGATATTTTCCCAGTGAATTCTATGCAATTTTCAAGATAAAGATCATTCCAATATTATAGAAGTTCTTCTGAAGAATGGACAAAGAAGGGAGATTTTCAGCCCAGTTTTGGGGGAATCCCTCACTGTCTCCACGGGTCTTTGGGCATGATCTGTCCAGCATGCCGGCTTCAGCAGAGCTGGGCTTCTCAAATGTTGGCTCAGGACTCCAAGATGCTTGGAGAGGGAGAGGAGAGAGGGAGGGGAAGGGAGAGAGAGATAATATGAAAATGTGACTTCCTCTGCCAGGGAAAAGTGAACAGAAACAACAGACTTCTGGCCAGAAGCTTGAGAGCCAGCGCATGCTTCCCCATGCTCACTCTCTCCTCTGCCACACACCGGCAGGGTTCTGCAGTAGCTTCCTCTCAGCCTGAGCTCCACAGTGAGGCTGATGAAAGTAGGGAGCAGAGCCTCGCCTCACAATGGACAATAGCACAAACAAGAAATAAACTTTCTGTTGTTTCATTACCATAGCACAACCAGCTATTTTTGTCTGATACAGGACCTAGGAATAGGTCTAACAAAAGAATTTCAATACTGGTATAGAGAAGATCATACATTTTATTGAAATACACTCAAAAGAATTAAGTAATGTCAATGGCTAGGAAGGTTCAATATCCTAAATTCTCACCCAAATGAGGCATCGATTCAATGACACCTCAGTCAAAACTCCAGAGTGTTTTTCATAATTTTGACAAGCCAATTCTAAAATATATGTGAAAGGTTCAACACCCATAGCTTAGCGCTGGCCACATACACCAGGCACTGGTGGGTTCGAACCTGGCCCGAGCCCGCTAAAAGCAAACAAACAAAAAAAATAGCCAGGTATTGTGGCAGGCACCTGCAGTCCCAGCTACAAGGGAGCCTGAGGCAAGAGAATCACTTCAGCCCAAGAGGTTGAGGTTGCTGTGAGCTGTGATGCCCTGGCACTCTACCAAGGGTAACATAGTGAGACTCTGTCTCAAAATAAATAAATAAATAAATAAATAAGAAATAAAATATCTGTGAAAGAGCAAAAGGCTGAAAAGACCCAATATACTCCCTAAAAAAGGAGTAGAGTCAGCAATTATATTCTTGGGCATTTATCATAGAGAAATGAAAATATATATTCACACAAAACCCATGCTGAGATATTTCATAGCAGCCCTACTTATAATATCTCAAAACTGAAAACAGACAAAATATCCTTCAGTAAATGAATGGCTAAGCAAACTGGTACATTCATACCATGGAATGGGATTCATCAATAAAAAGGAACAGGACATGATGGCTATTGATGGATTTCAAGGGAATTATGCTGAGTTTAAAAAAAAAAAAAAAAAAAGCCAGGCAGTGCCTGTGGCTCAAAGGAGTAGTGCATTGGCCCCATAAGCCAGAGGTGGCAGGTTCAAACCCAGCCCTGGCCAAAAACTGCAAAAAAAAAGCCTATCTCAAAGGCTACGTACAGTATTATCTATATAGCATTCTTTAAATCATGAAATTGGGCGGTGCCTGTGGCTCAGTGAGTAGGGGGCTGACCCCATATCCTGAGGGTGGTGGCTTAGAACCCGGTCCCGGCAACAAAAAAATAGCCTAGCATTGTGGCGGGCGCCTGTAGTCCCAGCTACTCAGGAGACTGAGGCAAGCGAATCGCCTAAGCCCAAGATCTGGAGGTTGCTGTGAGCTGTGACGCCACAGTACTCTACCAAGGGCAACAAAGTGAGACTCTGTCTCTAAAAATAAATAAATAAATACATAAATACATAAATTATAGAGATCAAGAACACATTAATGGTTGCCACAGGTTAGGAATGAGGGGTGTGGGAGCAGGCGTGTCTATAATAGGATAGTACAAGGGAGCCTTAAAGTGATGAAACAGTTCTGAATCTCGTGGTCATGATTACACAAATGAATACATATGATGAATTGTATAAAAGACATGACTATAACCATCCAAGAAACTCTAAGATAAATTCTAAAGAGACCCACCTCAAACACGGTCATCAAACTTTTGAAAGACAAAAAGAAAATCTTGAGAGCATAAAGAGAATAAACAACTTGTCACCCACAAGGGACATGCAATAAGATTATGAGGAAGTTTCTCCTCAGAGATTTTGGGGGCAGGAGGCAGTGAGGCCAACATATATTCAAAGTGATAAAAGAAGAAAACTGTTGGCTATGTGGGGAAGCCAAGGTGAGAGTATCACTTGAGGCCAGGAGACCAGGCTGAGCCACATAGTGAGACCCACTCTATTAAAAAAAAAAGTGTGTATATATATATGTACACACATAAATTAACCTGGCTCCATGGTGCGTGCCTTTCCTCACACTGTGCCGCCTTACGTGTTCGCCTCTCCCATTCTAGTGAGAGATTTAGGTCTATTCTTTGAAAAGAACAAAACTTAGGGCCATCTAGTTTGTGGTCACCAGATCTAGAGGAGAGTAATGGTTACTATTCTGAAGACAGAATAATATTATTGAATATTTAGATTCCTCAGAACCTCAATGTCTGTTCAATTCCTGGAAAGCTATCAACCATTCTTTTAACCTGTATGCAAGAAACAGGAACATTTTTCACTGGGCAATCTGAACAGTTTAAGAGATTTTTTTTAAACTCCAGGTTATTAAGTAGGGGAAACTGAGCCCTGATCTTTAGTATAAGACTCGCTTCCTGCTTGAGAGTCCTAGAGAGTCACAAGAATAGTATGTGAGTTGTGTATGTGCAGATCCAAAAACTGGCCTCCGAGAGAAAATGTATATGTGATGATAAAGATTCTCTAGATTCCAAAGGTCTCTTGATGATGGAGGCAGAGGATGTGCTTAAGGTCTGAGATTTTGCAAAAAGAGAGGTGGAAACATTTTATCTGACCTTCTTCTCCATCTCTTCGCTAATCAGTGCTAATGTAGGGCAAACAGCTTTTGTCTACTTCTTCCCCTTTTATGATAATAAATAAATAGAGCCGAGATTTACTCAGGAGGGCTCCTCCCAGAGTTCCTTAGTCCCCTGACACAGACTTTATGTCAAGCCTCTTCATCTGGTGACCCCATTCCCCTTTAATTAAGTATGATATGTCCAATTTCCTTCAGTACTATGTTTGTTGATATTTGGAACATTTCACATTGACACTTCTTTTTTATTTACTGTGAAGGTGCATCCTCGTTCTTTCAAATATATGTTTTGGCTTGTGATTATCTTTCAAAAAAATTTTAGAGCAACATTTGTGAAACCCTGGGTAAGTCAAAAACTCATGTTATTTTTAAATATGATTTTCATCATGGCACCAGTGCAGCACAAACAGCTGGAAGTTTCAGTGGAGTATTTGGGAAGGATGTGGCTAATGAACATTCAATATATCAATGGTTTGAGAAGTTCCATTCTGGTGATTTTAATCTTGAAAATGAGCCATATGGGTGACCTGAGAACAAGGTGGATAATGATGAGCTGAAAGCTGTAGTGGAAGTGAATCCATCTCAACCTACAAGTGAATTAGCAGCAAGATTTGACATTACTCTTCCAATGATATTAAACCATCTGAAACAAGGTAAAGAAGCTGGATAGATGGGTTCTATGTGAATTAAGTGAGTGTCAGCAGAGAAGTTGTCTTGAAGCTTACCTTTCTTTCCTGTCAGGACACAAAGGCGAACCATTTCTATACCATATTGTTATATGTGGTGAAAACAAGATTCTTTTTGACAATTGCAAGAACTGGGCACAATGGTTGGATAAAGATTAAGTGCTGAAACATAGTCCAAAACCAAATATTCCTCCAAAAAATCAAATGGTGTCCATTTGGTGATCCAGCGCTGGTATCATCCACTACAGCCTCATGAAAGCTGGTCAATCAATAACAACCAATTTGACAAAATGATGAAGCATCTGTCATTAAGCATCTGAGATCAGACATAGAGACAGGCCAATCCTCTTGCGAAACAACGCTATCGCGCAAACAATGCTGCTCAAACCACAGAGGCTGGACATGGAAATTCTCTGCCATCCACTGTATCCACCAGACCTTGCGCCAACTGCCTACTACTTCTCCCAGGCTCTGGGCCCCTTCTTGCAAGGAAAAATATTCAATTCTCAACAAGCCATGGGAAATGCCTTTTGTGATTTCATCACCACTCCCTTGCCAGGCTTCTCTATTGCTGGAGACACAAGCTACCATTACAAAGCCGTATTGATAGTTCAGGAGGGCAGCACCTGTGGCTCAAAGGAGTAGGGCACCAACGCCCCATATGCTAGAGGTGGTGGGTTCAAAACCAGCCCCGGCCAAAAACTGCAAAAAAAAAAGATAGTTCAGGCACATGTTTTGATTAATTGCACTGTTTCTTGTTTGAGGTAGAATAAACTATACGTTGATTTGAAATTGGACATTTCCTATTTAACAGCCTAATATGGTTGCTCTGAGAACAACTACTCTTTAACAGGACTGACACCCATGACCTCTTCCTGTTCTGTCTTGATTTGTGTGTCCTCTCCTTTATTCTTCATCTGTCTCACCAGGACTTTTTTTATTTTATTAGACCTTTCAAAGTGCCAACTTGCGCTTTTATTGAGTTTCTCTGTTGTAAACTTGTTTTATATTTCACTTGTTTCTACTTTTGTCTTTATCATTTCTTTCTTTCTGCTTTCTCTGTTTAATTTGTTTTTCTAATTTCGTAAGATGGATACTAATATCACTAATTTTCAGGCTTTCTTTTGTCTGTGTTGTTATATTTTCAATTTTAAGGCTACGGATTTTCCTCTAAGTACAGCTTTTGCTTCATCCTATAACCTTATTCTCAAAATTATTTAGTTCAAAGTACCTTTTCATTTCTATTATGACTTCTTTAATTTATTAGGTATTTAGGAGTGTATTGTTCATTTCCAAACACTGGAGACTTTCTAGTTATATTTCTATTATGATTTCTAGATTAATTTAATTTCAACTTTGACCAGACAACATGCTCTGTTTGATTTCAATCATTTAAAATCTGTTGGGCCAGGTGTGGTGGCTCACACCTGTAATCCTAGAACTCTGGGAGGCTGAGGCAGGTGAATTGCCCTGAGCTCACAGGTTCAAGAGCAGCCTGAGGAAGAGCGAGACCCTGTCTCTAAAAATAGCTGTGGCAGGCGCCTATAGTCCCAGCTACTCAGGAGGCTGAGGCTAGAGAATCTCTTGAGCCCAAGAGTTTGAGGTTGCTGTGAGCTATGATGCCATGGCACTCTACCAAGAGTGACAAAATAAATAAATAAATAAAAATTAAAACCAAAAAGAAAATTTGTTGAGTTGTCTTACATTCCAACATACAATTTTGGAAATTGTTCCATGTACTTGAATGCATATTCAATAACAATTGTTACTGTAGTGTTCTATAAGTTACATTTATTAGATCATTCAAATATTTTACACCCCTACTGAACCTTTTATCTGGAAAATTAGTTTTCTAGTTAATGAGAAAGGTATTTTGAAATCTACCATTTTACTATTCTTTCAATTCTTACTCATGCATCCTTAACGTTTTAAAGTATAATAAAATTTGGTATTTTTACCACTTTCTGGACAATGTAAGTACTACAGAACTTTATATACATCAACTACACCCCTCCTTCTTTTGTAAAATTATTATCATATATATATTTTAATTCTCTTTAATTTTTTTTAATTGTTAGAGATTCATTGAGGGTACAGGAAATCAGATTATGCTGATTACATTTGTTAGGTAAAGTCCCTCTTACAGTTGTGTCTTGCCCCCAAAAGGTGTGGCACACACCAAGACCCCACACCCCTCCATTCTTCTCTCTCTCTGCTTTTCCTTTCCCCCACCCTCCTCCCTCCTTCTTTCTCTCTCTGCTCTCCCCTTCCCCCACTCCCACCATGTCATTAATTGTCCTCATATCAAAATTGAGTACATAGGATTCATGCTTCTCCATTCTTGTGATACTTTACTAAGACTAATGTGTTCCACTTCCATCCAGGTTAATACAAAGGCTGTAAAGTCTCCATTTTTTTTTAATGGCTGGATAGTATTCCATGGTGTACATATATCACAGCTTGTTAATCCATTCCTGTGTTGGTGGGCATTTAGGCTGTTTCCACTTTTTGGCAATTCTAAATTGAACTGCAATAAACAGTCTAGTGCAAGTGTCCTTATGATAAAAGGATTTTTTTCCTTCTGGGTAGATGCCCAGTAATGGGATTGCAGGATCAAATGAGAGGTCTAGCTTGAGTTCTCCATACTTCCTTCCAAAAAGATTGTATTAGTTTGCAGTCCCACCAGCAGTATAAAAGTGTTCCCTTCTCTCCACATGCATGCTAGCATCTACAATTTTGAGATTTTGTGATGTGGGCCATGATCCCTGAGGTTAGATGGTATCTGAGGGTGGTTTTGATTTGTATTTCTCTAATAATTAGGGATGATGAGCATTTTTTCATATGTTAGCCATTCATCTGTCTTCTTTAGAGAAGGTTCTATTCATGTCTCTTGCCCATTGATATATGGGATTGTTGGCTTTTTTCATGTGGATGAATTTGAGTTCTCTATAGATGCTATAAAACAAAAGATCCTTTTATAACGAAAGTTATAAAGCTTTTGTCTGATTCGAAATATGCAAATATCCTTTCCCATTGTGTAGGTTGTCTATTTGCTTTGGTTGTTGTCTCCTTAGCTGTACAGAAACTTTTGAGTTTAATTAAGTCCCATTTGTCTTTCCCCAGTGTCTTTCCTATGCTTTCTTCCAGTGTTTTCCCTATGCTTTCTTTGAGGATTTTTATTGTTTCATGCCTTAAATTTAAGTCCTTTATCCATCTTGAATCAATTTTTGTGAGTGGAGAAAGGTGAGGGTTCAGTTTCAGTCTTTTATCTGTGGATATTCAGTTCTCCCAGAACCATTTTTTTTTCTTTTTATTGTTGGGGATTCATTGAGGGTACAAGAAACCATGTTACACTGGTTGCACTTGTCCCTCTTACAATCGTGTTTTGCCCCCAAAAGGTGTGGCACACACCAAGACCCCACCCCCTCACTCCTTCCCTCTCTCTGCTCTTCCTTTCCCCACCCCTCCCTCATTCTTTCTCTCTCTGCTCTTCCCTTCCCTCACCCCCACTGTGTCAATAATTGTCATTAATTGTCCTCATATCAAACTTGAGTACATCTCCCAGAACCATTTAGACACTTGGAATCAAATAGAAAACCAGGAAATGAAACTAACATCTTACAACCACCTAATCTTCGATAAACCAAACAAGAACATACCTTGGGGGAAAGACTCCCTATTCTATTTGATTCCAAGTGTCTAAGTCTCTATTTTTGTGCTAGTACCATGCTATCTTGACCACTATGGCTTTGTAGTACAGCCTACAATCTGGTATGGTGATGCTACCAGCTTTGTTTTGTTTTTTGTTTTTTTTGTTTTTATTGAATCATAGCTGTGTACATTAGTTCAATCATGGAGTACAGTGTGTGGGCTTCATATACAATCTGAGATATTTTCATCCACCTGTTTGACATAACATTCGTGAGATTTTCTTATTTACTGTGTGAAAACATTTGTGTTCTGCATTTAGTAGTTTTCTCCTGACCCTTCAAAGATACACCTCAAGTGTGATCTCATCCTTTATCCTCTCTCCCCCCACCCTCTCCCTTGCGTTCCCTCCCTCTCCCTGATGGCACTGGAACACATTCTCATTAGCAAAGTATCTCAAGAATGGAAGAAAAAGTATCCAATGTATACAGCCCTGATATAAAGCAAATTTATATCTTTCATGTGAAGGCTACAACCCAGCTTTGTTTTTATTACAAAGAACTGCCTTAGCTATGCAGAGCTTTTTCTGGTTCCATACAAAATGCAGAATCAGGGCGACACCTGTCGCTCAGCGAGTATGGTGCCGGCCCCATATACTGAGGGTAGCGGGTTCAAATATGACCCTGGCAGAACTGCAAAACAAAAAAATAGCTGGGTGTTGTGGCAGGTGCCTGTAATCCCAGTTACTTAGGAGGCTGAGGCAAGAGAATCACTTAAGCCCAGGAGTTAGAGGTTGCTGTGAGCTGTGACACCACAGCACTCTATCAGGGGCAATAAAGTGAGACTCTGTCGCTACAAAAAAAAAAAATTGCAGAATAATATTTTCCAAATCTTGAAAGTACAATGTTGTTGTCTTAATAAGGATGGCATTGAATAGGTAGATTGCTTTGGGAAGTATAGACATTTTAACAATGTTGATTCTTCCCAGCCATGAGCGTGGTGTGTTCTTCCATTTGTTAATGTCATCTGCTATTTCCTTTCTTAGGATTTCATAATTTTCTTTATAGAGGTCCTTCACCTCCTTTGTCAGGTATATTCCTAGGTATTTCTTTTTTTTTTTTCACTGTAACCTCCAACTCCTGGGCTCAAGGGATTCTCCTGCCTCTGCCTCCCAAGTAGCTGGGACTACCGGCGCCCACCACAATGCCTGGCTATTTTTTTGTTTGTTTGTTTTGGTTGCAGCCATCATTGTTGTTTGGCAGGCCTGGTCTGGATTCAAACCTGCCAGCTCAGGTATGTGTGGCTGGTGCCTTAGCTGCTTGAGCCACAGGCACTGAGCTTATTCCTAGGTCTTTCATTTTCTTTGAAGCTATGGTGAAGGGAGTTACGTTCTTAATTAGCCTCTCACCTTGATTGTTATTGGTGTATACAAAGGCAACTGATTTGTTGACATTGATTTTTTTTTTTTTTAGACAAAGTGAGACTTTGTCACCCTCGGTACAGTGCCATGGCGTCACAGCTTACAGCAACCTCCAGCTCTTGGGCTTAGGCCTCAGCCTCCTGAGTAGCTGAGACTACAGGTGCCCACCATGATGCCCAGCTATCTTTTTGTTGCAGTTTGGCCGTGGCCAGTTTGAACCTGCCACTCTTGGTATATGGGGCTGGCACCCTACTCACTGAGCCACAGGTGCCACCCTTGTGAATGTTGATTTTATATCCTGAGACATTACTGTATTTTTTGATGACTTCCAGGAGTCTTGTGGTTCTCTAAGTATAAGATCATGTCATCAGCAAAGAGGGAGAGTTTGACCTCCTCTTCTCCCATTTGGATGCCCTTTATTTCCTTGTCTTGCCTAATTGTATTGGCTAGCACTTCCAGCACTACATTGAATAGTAATGGAGACAGAGGACAATGTTGTCTGGTTCCAGTTCTAAGAGGAAAAGCTTTCAGTTTTACTCCATTCAGTAAAATATTAGCTGTGGGTTTGTCATAGATAGTTTCGATCAGTTTCAGAAATGTGCCATGTATTCCTATACTCTTCAGTGTTCTAATTAGAAAAGGATGCTGGATTTTATTGAATGCTTTTTCTGCATCTATTGGGAGGATCACATGATCTTTGTTTTTGCTTCTGTTAATATGGTGGATAATGTTTATGGACTTGCGTATGTTAAACCAGCCTTGCATCCCTGGGATGAAACCTACTTGATCATGATGTATGACTTTTTTTTTGATGATAAGCTGTAATCTATTGGGTACGATTTTGTTGAGAATTTTTGCATCTATATTCATCAGTGAAATTGGTCTGAAATTCTCCTTTTTAGTTGGGTCTTTTCCTGGTTTTGGTATCAGGGTGATGTTTGCTTCATAGAACATGTTGGGGAAGATTCCTCCTCCTCAATTTTTTGGAATAATTTCTGCAGTGTGGGAATAAGCTCTTCCTTGAAGGTTTGGTAGAATTCTGGTGTGAAGCCATCCAGACCAAGGGATTTTTTTGTTGAAAGATTTTTTTATTGTTTCTTTAATCTCAGTGCTTGAAATTGGTCTGTTCAGGAGCTCTATTTCTCCATGGCAAAGTCTAGAGAGAGGATGTGATTCCAAATATTTAGCCATTTCCCTCACATTGTCAAATTTGTGGGCATAGAGTTTCTGATAGTATTCAGAGATGATCTTTTGTATCTCTGTGGCATCAGCTGTAATTTCCCCTTTATCATTTCTGTTTGAGGTTACTAGAGATTTTACTTTCCTATTTCTAGTTAATCTGGCCAAAGATTTATCTATTTTATTTATTTTTTCAAAAAACCAACTCCTTGTTTCATTAATTTTCTGAATGATTCCTTTTTTTTTTTTTTTTTTTTTGTAGAGACAGAGTCTCACTTTATCGCCCTGGGTAGAGTGCCGTGGCGTCACACTGCTCACAGCAACCTCCAGCTCTTGGGCTTAAGCGATTCTCTTGCCTCAGCCTCCCTAGTAGCTG